>OZ012739.1:666939050-667136550 GCA_963859935.3 Lathyrus sativus
AGTCATCAGGCAGGGTGGGGTTTGAACCCACCATCTTTTGGTTGATAAATTCTCACCTCACCAATTCAGCCAAGCGCACGTTTGTGGATAACAAAGAAAGGGAAAAGTATACATTTTGAGATTTGAAAAAAAGGCGCTCAAAATAAAAATGGGGTGGATTTTGTCTCCACCAGGATTCGAACCAAGGATCTTACACATAACACGCGCTTGACTTAACCACTGGGGTGGCGATACTTCCATTGATTATCCCACCCCAGAATTGTTAAGTACTTTACGTTTGTTCATGGTTGGGCAAGTTTGAAAAGCATGTTTTTGGCCGTGCGTGAAAGAGGAGAGATTGGGCAAGACTGAATCATCTTCAACAAAACAAAAGCCAATCTTGTTTGTTTTTTCGCGAGGATCAGTGTGGGATACTCAGTTTTCACTTTTGAAATGTGTATTTCAAGTTGCGTTTGGAATTGCAATATGGAGCCATTTTGATTTTTCACAAGTTTGTACTGAGCGTTGCCATTTCCAGGCCAACCAGCAGGGTACTTGCCTTGGTTACTTTTCTGAATCCATTACCCATTCGGGCAAGGGCAAGCAGCCTCTACACTGGCCTGCTGCAGCCCTAGTTTGTCCCTACCTACCCACTCTAACAAAAAGCCACGAAAGACAAAACTCAGCAGAGGAAAATTGGATTTGAACTGGGATATAAAAGGTTTAGGATTAGAGCAAACCCTAATAGCCACACCCTTTTCACCAGACATCTTAGAAATCTTGGAACTTTTTTTTTTTTTGAAGTTTCTCTCAAAGGAAGTCAGGTGCAGCTTCAAGCAAGGAGGATCTCTCAAAACCTTTTGTTTTGCTGTTGAGTCTCCTTACCAGGTATGGAGATCTGAACTTCTTCATTGTGCGCATAAATCATGATTGGACTTTGTTTTACTAAGTTTGTTTTGACTTCTCAAATACTGGAGAGAAAATGAATATGCCATGAAATGTTTATGTTTGGATCTTATTGACTTTTGAGAATGTGTTGTGTGTGTTAGTGTGTTGTGGTTTGCTTTAATGTTGTGTGCAGGTGTGTGTTAGTACAAAACGGACCGTTTCTTTGTTTTGTAGGTGTTGTGGTTATGATAGAAATACTGACCTGTAGCAGTAGGTCACTTAATGTTTTTTTTTCTTTTTTTGCTCTTTCTCATTCAAATTAGTTGCTGGTTGTTTATTCTTCCTTTTGTGTTTGTTGGATTTCGTCATATATCAGGTTTAGGCTTTGTGGCAATGTTTTCACTTGGTGTTTTGTTTGGAAACTGTGATCAGTTGGTTTGTATGATTTGTTGAATTTGCTGCATAACCTCAGTGGTGTATTGAATGAGTATGTGGTTAAGTTGTGTTTTCATGTTGGTCTTAAATGGTGTGCAAGCTGCTGTTTGTTAAATCTGCAGTATCCATGTTTGAAATCTGTAGCAGTTACATAGTATTTGTTTTGAGTTGTGTTTTAAATCAGAACCACAACCAGGTCTTGTGTTTGTTAGCTTGCTAGGTTAGCAGTTAAGTCCAAGATGCTTAAAGTTTGAACTGAAATGTTGAACTTTGGATATGAGTACCTTGTGCCAGTTTTGGTTCTTTTTCATGAGGTGATGCTTTGTCATTTGAAGCAGTTTGAGCTAGTGCTTAATGTTGATTTTCTTTTTAACCTATTTTCTTGTTCTTGCTTGTACTCACAACAGTTATTTTTGCTTGTTAATCTTCTCTTGACCTGCTGCCAATGGACTGTTGTTTTACATGAATAGATGTCTTGGTTGCTGGTTTTCATTATGTTTGATTGGGAACCATTTCCATGGCCGGTTATCAGTCGCTGCTATTAAGGTTTTAGGGTTGTCACTTAGAATACCTTGCTAAAGATTGGGCTGCTGCCAATTTGTGTTTGAACTGTCAAGATTCACTTTGACATAATTGGAATCTGTGGATCTTGTTGGATGGGGTGCCCCACTCCTGCCTTGTTTTGTGACTGGTTTTAGTTAGTTTAGGCATGTATACTAATAGGAGTTGGGTGTTGCCATTAAATTCACAAATGTTTGTTAGCTCGGATACCATGCTAGGTTTTGGTTAGTGACTGTCATTAGGACAGCTAGGGGGCTATATCATTAAAACATGTTTATTGAATTTCTTCATGAACTGTTATTTGCAATCTCTACTATCTATTCCTGTTGGAAACCTGTCAACTTTTTCGATCCCTTTGGTTTTCATATTTAAAACTTCTTCAATCCTGGCTGCTTGAAATGTATGCTTGGCTGTTATGATTTATCTGGTCATTGAGTTGTGTTTTGTTAAAATTGCATTTCATTTAATATACCATTCAGGGGTATCGCTATTAATTATTAGGTGCAGTAGGACTGTTAATTAGCATGGTTGTGGACCTTGTTAGATGGTGAATGGCAAGTTTTAAAATGGTCCAAATTTGTATGAAATTGTTAGTAGTTTGTAAGTTGTGTCAAGCTGATTAAGTTTGGGTTTGAAACCTTACCATGTTGTGGTATGCAATTATGAATTAGAAAGATGGCATTGTTACATTCATGTTGATTTCTTGAAATGAAGAGGTCATTGGTTCATGAAATGGACGAAACAGAAGTGGGTTGAATGTTTAAGTAGCAAATTGATTTAATTTGAATTGCTGATTAATTGGTTTGCCTGAACCTGCTTGCTTGCATTGACTGTTAGAGGATAACTTAAATTGGATTATTAGTTGAATTCTTGCTAAGTTAGTAACATAACTTCAGCTAGGCTTAAGAGGTAAACGTGTTGTGGTCGATGCGCTATGTTATGATTTGATCCCACTATGCTTTGGATTTGTGTTTTGGAGTTTGGATTAGGAATATTTGTTGAGCATCATTATGAGCTTTACAGTTCTAACTTGTATAGAACCTGTTTGGGATTTGGTTTTGCCGTTTTGATCATTAAATTTCAAAAGGGATTTCAAACACCTCTTTACGTAAGCATGCGAATTTTTCTGTGTGTGCTGTTTTTGAAAAAACCATTGGTGCTATCTTCTTCCTCTTGTTTTTCTGGTCAGTTTTGATATAGGGTTTGCACAGTTTGGTTGAGGTACGGTTAAGATACGAATCAAAACGTATTGGGGACGGTTGGTTTTGTTCTTGGTTTTGCCCAGAAATCTGCCTCGCTTTGGTATTTGATTTGATGGGGTGGCATAAATACACGGATGTATTGCCACCCCAGTGGTTAAACACTAGCCTTTAAGTATCTTGCCTCGCCCCAATGACCTGAGTTTGAGCCCAGCTGGGGGCCTTTTTTTCGCTTTGTTTTATTTTTATTCTTCACTTCTTGTTTTTTCTTTTTCTTCTTCCATATCTTATCAGCACGCGCGCCTTGGCTGAGTGGTTGAGCTGTATGCTTGCAAGGGTGTGGGTGTGGGTTCGATCCTCCCCATGGCACTCCCACCCTTTGTTTTTTTTTTATTATTATTATTTTTGTTAAGTTTAATTCTTTATTATTTCTGTTTTAATCATACAAAATTCCAAAATTCATAACTTTAGCATACTTTAATATTTTTGATTCGTTCTTTTTTTAAATTGTTCACAATGATGATTATTTTCATTTAACGAAATAAAATTTCAAATTTTGGGTATTCTCAACACCCTTGACTTGCTTGGAAGTTGGTCCTCTGTTAGGGTTGTTTACTTTACATCTCATTAACACTTTTCAAGCCATCTTGTAAATGATTTCTTTGTATTGAATTAAACGAGGGGATTAAGTGTAGACTTTCTTCCTCTTTGAGTGTTGGGATGCCCACTGTAGTGAGGGTGGTTTCGACACTCGTCTTTCAATGCGAAGACGCTTCCCATCCATTTTCAAATCTCATCTCCTTAAGATCATCTTTGTATTGAACTAAACGAGGGGATTAAGTGTAGACTTTCTTCTTCTCCGAGTGTTGGGATGCCCACTGTAGTGAGGGTGGTTTCGACACTCGTCTTTCAATACGAAGACGCTTCCAACTTTTCCTCCTAAAACCTCGGTCCCGTACCGAGTACACCTTCAATAATAAACTGACTTCTTTGTACTGAATTAAAGAGAAAGGATTAAGTGTAGACTTCTTCCTTTCCGAGTGTCGAGATGCTCACTGTAGTGTGGGTGGTTTAGACACTTGTCTTTCAATACGAAGATACGACCTTGTCCACCACCTCAACTTTATCCCGCAACCCTTTTCACACCTAAAACCTCGGTCCTGTACCGAGTGCATTTTCAAATCTTTTCACAACAAAACTTGAATGGTCGTGGAGTGGTTAGGCGTAGGCCTTCTCCTATCCCGAGTGCTGACGTTTACCGTAGGGTTCTCTGTCGCAAAGCACTTACCATTCAAAACCAAAAACATCTTTAATAAGAGAACGAAGTTCCCTTTGTATTGAATTAAAGAGAGGATTGGGTGTAGACCTCTTCTTCTCCGAGCGTAGGGATGCCCACTGTAGTGAGGGTGGTTTCGACGCTCGTCTTTCAATACGAAGACGCCTCGTTCGCCACACCCTTTTATAACAAAAACTTTGAGACAACAAATTGGGTACTACCCGTAGGGGTTACTATCCGAGGACCTGTCTCGCCCCCTAAAAAACAATCCAATCAATCAAACGTGACTTCTTGCCTCGTATGGCGAAAACTAATCGATCTTTCAAAAGGATATGTTACGTCCGTTCTACCGCAAACAGGTAACGCCTAAGTCTCCAACGAGCGAGCAGCAAAACACCTAACTGCTAGAATGCGCACGATAGCATCATCTATAAAAGACATCAACAAACCGTAGGCCGAACTACGGCTGCTCTGATTCTTTACTTCGCTCAAGTAAAGATACGTAGGCACAAGGGCCACAATCCTTGCCGAGCACATTCCCCCCATATCTGTAGTTCCCCGAACTACGTCGACTCTGACTTTCTCACATTTATTGAGAATACGTAGGCATAGGACTGCGAAGTCCTACCGAGTCTGTTCTTTCTCTTTTTCCCTGTTCTCTCTTTCCTCCTAACTTTCCTGTTTCTAACCCTTCTTTTACCCTGTGGAACACTTCAATTAGCATAATATTTAAGCAAATAAATTCACGCATCGACAAACAAAAGGTTCCCATCGAGTACGATGGATGCGAGGGGTGCTAATACCTTCCCCTCGCATAACCGGCTTCCGAACCCGTTCATGGTTGCGAGACCATCTTATCCTTTCTTTTCTTAAGGTTTTCTCGATATTTTCCTTCCCCCTCATGGGATAAATAAAGTTCGGTGGCGACTCTTCTGTCTTTTCTTTTCGCCTCCCCGTCGTTGCGCGATGCATTTTTCGAGTAGCGACAGCTGGCGACTCTGCTGGGGACGTCCTAGCGAGCCAAGCCTATTTTGTTTATCGTGTTTTTGTCTTTACTTGTTTTATTTATTTATGCTTTATTTTCTAACTGTTGGGTTTATTTGATTTGGTTTTCGAGCATACACACTAAGTTAGGAGGTGGATTCTTTCTGATTTGCGAGACTTAGGACTCGTTGAGTTGGATTGAATCTCACCGCTCAGATGAGACTCCGTTGGAATAATTATGTCTTACGTGTAGTCGTAATGGCGTTCTTATCTTCAACTTGAGAGTCCGCGATTCTGAGGACCTTTTGTAGAACCTTTATTCCGAAGGTTGCTGAAACATAACTCTGTGTTCATCCTTTTGAAAGGATTACCGTCTTACGAGTAGTCGTTATGATGGGAAACTTTTGAGGGTTAGTACATGGGAATTTGTTTGAAAGGCCTTTGGAATACCCTTTTGTACACCAGTAGATTGCCCACTCGTTGGAGAAGATACCCTTTTGATGTTGTCTTGCAGGATTTGTGACTTTGATCTTGATGTGTGAATATTATCATATGCATTCATAAAACATTGCATTGCATATCATTTTGCATACCAAGAGACTTAAGAAGCTATGATTATCTCAAGTATTGGTGAACTCAATGGATGATCTAAGAAAGAGAAGCACAAATTCCATAAAGTTTAGGGAACCGAAGTTGGAATCAATTCAAGACCTTCTGATTGACGTGCCGAAAGTTATCAAGATCAACTTTCAAGGGAAACATGGGAAATTGCTTGATCTTCTCCACTCTAGAGTTGATACTTGGGCCTTGTATGCTATGGCTCAATTTTATGATGCGCCTCTTCGGTGCTTCACTTTTCAAGACTACCAGTTGGCTCCCACCTTGGAAGAATATTCTCACATTTTGAACATTAAGATTAAGGATCAACCTGTCTATACTGGTTTGGAAGAAGAACCAAAGCCTGCTGTCATTGCTCTTGCTCTTCATATGACCAAAGAAGAAGTCAAGAAGGGTCTAACCAGTAAAGGGGGTGTTCAGGGTTTTCCATTGAAGTTTCTGCTAGAAAAGGCCGCTCAGTACAAGGTTGATGAAGATTGGGAAAAGTTCGGTATAAGTGTTGCTCTAATGATTTACGGGATTGTCCTCTTTCCAAATGTGGACAATTTCATAGACATCACTGCCATCGTTCTCTTCATGCAGAAGAATCCCATCCCTACACTCCTTGCCGATGTTTATCACTCTATTCATTGGAGGAGTGAAAAGAAGGCGGGAATGATCCAATGCTGCTCTCACCTACTATACAAGTGGTATGCTTCTCATTTGCCCAAGAAAGGGCCGTTCATGGAAAACAAGAAGGAATTGAAATGGTCTCAACGCATCATGTTTCTGGAAGCTAGTGATATTGCTTGGTACTCTCATGAGTACTATGATGTGGAAATCATCTTTAGTTGTGGAGAATTCAGTAATGTACCTTTGATCGGTAGGGCCGGTTGTATTAACTATAACCCAGTCATGGCATTACGTCAGTTGGGCTATGCTATGGAGGGCGAGCCCGAAGCAGAGGAGGTTCAGAGTTTCTTTTTGCTAGCCACATCAGAAGACCCTGCGTTTGTCAGGAAGATTGCTAAGGCTTGGGGCAAGATTCATACAAAGGGGAGGAAGGAGTTAAAAGCGAAGAATTGTGTAGCAAAGGAGCCATACAACCGGTGGTTACTAGCCAGAGTAGCTGAAAGGTCGTTACCATTTCCCTTAGAGCCCTCTATGCGAGAAGCACCTCCTGCTCCCACTCATGTATCCATAGAAGAATATGAAAAACTGAAGCTAATAGTGGAGAGATTGACTAAGGAGAATCAGGACCTTCAGAATGAAGTCCACCAAGCAAATGTGGAGAGCGGTCAGTACAAAAGAAAGGTGGAGTTTGAACAGGATCAAGCGGCTGAGAGTAGCAAGAAGCTAAAATTAGAAACGGATCTGAGAGTCAGGTACCAACAGGGTTACGAAGGGGCTGATGCATCATTAACAACTCTCCGACAACGCTTAAAGGACACCAAAGCTTCTTGTGATAGGGCATGGCACTTCTTTGAGATAGCCTCTGCCGAAAAGAAGGAAATACGAGAGAATCTTGAGGCTGATATTGGGGATCTTGAAGAACGACTGAGAAATGCCTTGACCCTAGTGGAAAATGAACGAAGACTCAAAGAGGAGGCATTGAAAGATTCATATGTCACATCTGACCTGTGGAATAACAAATGTCAAGAATTGGAAACTGCCCAAGAAACAGCCCTTCTGTGGAGGAATCGTTTCGAGGCTTTGCAAAGAGATAGTGCGCAATGGCTCGAGAAAGAGGCTCAGCTCAATGAGTTGTTGGACACCCATGTGGATTCTATTTGTTATTACCAGTCGACTCTAGATACGTGTCGTGCTAGGTACAACAATTTGGTGGAGCATTGCAACCTCATGATCCGTGATATCCCATGGAGGTTGGAAAGCGCCATTCAAGACTTGGAAGGAAATGATATCCCCCCTTCTGTTCACCACTTTATCCAGCTCTGCGACCAAATGGTTAGGAGGTTCATGTCCGAGACGAAGAAGCTTGAAGAGCGTCTCCAAAAAGAGAAATTCTAGTTTTTAGTACTCTTGATTTTCAGTCATTTAGTGTTTTCCTTGTAATGAGAATTGTTATTCGGCATAGTCAGCAAATGTTTGTATTGAATCTTCCCAAATTAATGAGAATTTGCTTTTGGTCTAATTGTGTTTTCTTTATTATTTGATCATTCGCAATTCTATAATACCGACTATAATCATAGGTTTTGAAAGTCTCTTGAGCATTTGCATGCACTTGCGCATCATTTTGCATTCCCTGAAACCCGACCTCACACCGCTTGCCATTTCAGAGAGAGAGAGAAAGAGAACGAGAAAGCTGACTTCTCAACACTCCTACAACACGCGGGGAAATCAGCAGAGAATTATGGATCAGGTTCAAGCCGAGCTTTTGGAGTTTCGTGAGAAGATGGCGCAATTCATGGATATGATGCAGGGGGTGGCCAATGGACAGGACCAGTTAAGGACATTGGTTCAACCTTTAATAGCTCAAGTGGATGGAAGTGGCGTTTTGCACGGAGGGGATGCTGCTATTCCCCCTCCTGTTAATGGTGGAACCTCGCAAGTCAACGGTGGCCCAACTGTAGTCAACCTTCCGGGCGGAAGAGAACAAACTGGAATCCCCATCCCAGTTGTGGCAGGCGCCATACCTACTAGCGTGAATCCTCAATGGGACCAAGATGAACAGGATGATATCTTCTCCATGAGAGACCATGGGGGAGGATTACGATCCGATACTAATAGAAGGTTTGATGAAATAGAAGAAAAGATGAAGAGCATTCTGGAAAACCAGAACACTATGGGGCTTGACATGTCCAATCTGGGATTGATTCCGGGACTTAGGATTCCTCCAAAGTTCAAAGTACCAGATTTCGATAAATACAAAGGAACGACATGTCCAAAGGTGCATATCCGCTCCTATTTCCGAAGGATGTCGGCATACTCTGATGATGAGAAGTTGCTTATGCACTTCTTCCAAGATAGTCTGTCAGGGCCTTCTCTAGAGTGGTACATGGGTTTGGAACCTGTCAATATTCGGAGCTGGAAGAATCTAGCAGAGGCCTTTGTCCAGCATTACCAGTACAATAGTGACTTGGCACCAAATCGAGTGCAGTTGCAGAATCTATCCCAAAGGAGCAATGAGTGTTTTAAAGAATACGCCCAAAGGTGGCGAGAGCTTGCCGCTAGGGTTCAACCTCCCATGGTGGAAAGAGAACTAATCGATTTATTCGTGACCACATTGCCCGGAATCTACTACGAGAAGTTGGTGAGTAACATGTCAGGAAGCTTCTCGGACTTGATTATCACGGGCGAAAGAGTTGAAAAAGGTATAAAAATGGGGAAAATTCAAGCAGCGGAAGGGACCTCATCTGGAGGTGGAAGAAAGTTTTTTGGTGCGAAGAAAAAGGATAATGAAACAAATGCAGTGTACGACTTTAACAACCGGAAAAGATACCTGGATCAGCGTCAGCAGCGACCGTATTACCAGCAACCGTCACAAGTAGCAAGTATTGCCATCCCGGCGACACAGCCTCCGCAACAACAACCACGTCAACAACAGCAGCAACGACCTCAACAACAGAATTATGCACCAAGACAATTCCAAGATAGGAGAAGGGTGGCGGATAGACACTTTGACACACCGCCAATGCCATATGCTCAGTTACTACAACACTTAATTCAACTGCAGTTGGTCCAGAAAAGGACCATGGCACCTCTAACTGGCCAACCGCCTCCTAGATATGACGCCAACGCTAGGTGTGAATTCCACTCTGGCGCCCCCGGCCACAGTATTGACAATTGTAAAGCCTTCAAACATAAGGTACAAGACCTTATTGACAGTAAAGCTATCAATTTCAGTCAGGATGCGCCAAGTGTGGATCGAAACCCCATGCCTAACCATGGTAGGGGTGGTGGCGTGAACGCTATTGACAGTGAGGAAGGCCTGAACTTGGTGTCCAGAGTAGAGGATTTGAAGACGCCGTTAAGTTTCGTGAAGAGCAAGTTGTTAGAAGGAGGGGTATTCCCAGGCTGTGGAAAGGATTGCGAAGACTGTATGATTTGTCCAGAAGGATGTCGGAACCTGAGGAACCATATACAGCACATGATGGATGACGATTTGTTGCAATTTGATAGAATCTGTGAGAAAAATGCTGAAGAGGTAGTCATCGAAGATAAGGATGAGGTGGCCACCATATCCATCCCATACAAAACAATTATAATTTCTGCGCCTCCGACGAGGCCCACTATTATATTCACAAAGGCAGGCCCCGTACCCTATGAAAGTTCTAAAGCAATTCCTTGGAACTATGGGGCCGAGGTCTATTGCAATGGTCAAAAGCAGGAACTGAGAGGTTCACCGTTGGATTCTGTTAATAATTTGGTGGGAACTGGAGGAATGACTCGGAGCGGGAGAGTATTTGCACCTCCCGAAGTAAGTACAGAAAGGGCTGATAAAGGTAAGGGGAAGGTTGTAGCGGAAGAGAATTCTCAGGCTAGAGAAAAGGAAACTTTGCTGAAGGATGCGGAGGAATTCATGCGCTTGATAAGAAGGAGTGACTACAAAATTGTGGATCATTTACAGCAAACTCCTTCAAAGATTTCTATCTTGTCATTGCTGTTATGTTCTGAGGCTCACAGGAATGCTTTGCTCAGAGTTTTGAATAATGCTTATGTACCTCAAGAGATATCCGTTAATCAGTTGGAAGGCGTGGTGGCCCATGTCAATGCAGGTAACGGGTTGGGGTTCACTGACCGCGATTTGACACCAAAAGGGAGGAACCACAACTTGGCTCTGCATATTTCACTTGAATGCCGAGGAACAGTGATGTCACATGTACTTGTTGATACAGGGTCGTCTTTGAATGTGTTGCCAAAGAAGGCATTGATGAAGATCGATCATCAGGGTCTATATTGTACGCCCAGTGATTTGGTTGTGCGGGCTTTCGATGGAACTCGAAGATCTGTCTTTGGGGAGATAACTCTGCCTATCCAAGTAGGCCCAGAGGTGTTTGAAACAGTTTTCTACATCATGGATATCCAGCCTGCTTATAGCTGTCTTTTGGGTCGGCCTTGGATACACTTAGCAGGCGCTGTAACATCGACTTTGCACCAGAAATTGAAATATATGGTGGATGGGAATATTGTGACCGTTTGTGGAGAAGAAGACATCATGGTGAGTCATCTGTCTTCATTCAAATATGTGGAAGTCGACGGCGAAATCCAAGAAACGCTGTGCCAGGCCTTTGAGACTGTCCAAATCAAGGAGAAGGCGCCGGTCGAGGTCAAGGCTCCAGAAGTTTCCATGTCATCGTACAAGGAAGCACGGGCCGTGGTGAAATCCGGATCAACCCAAGGATGGGGACAGGTGGTAAGCGTCCCAAACAAGCAAGATAAGTTCGGATTGGGATATAGCCCACATGGATCATCTTCACAAAGCATTCCACGTTACAAAGGTCCTGTCCAATTTACTAGTAGTGGAGTCATTTTCGATCAAATCAATGCCATATCAGATGAGGAAGGAGACATCGACTGCGATATGGATGCGTGGATCCAGCCATGCATCCCCGGCCAGGGCTTGAAGAATTGGAGCATGGAGGAAGTTATCACAGTGACTTATGAAGAGTAATTGATTTGTCTTGATTAATGTATTTCCATATGCTCTGCCCAAGGCATAATGGACTTTATTTGTAGGGCCTTATCTTTATGCATGTGAACAATCTTTTTATCAATTAAAAGGCGTCTTTTCATTCAGAATTTTGTGATCCTTGTTGTTCTTGTTTTATCTTTAACAATAAAATGGCAATGTGGTTTGTGTTTTTGTTTGCATATCATTTAAAAGCATAAAATCATCATCATCGCAGGTTACACATTTCAGATGCCACCGACTCAGACTCGTCTATGACTCAGTATGACTTTGACAATCCGATCTTTCAAGCCGAAGAAGAGATCGAAGAAGACGAAGACCTGCCTGAGGAGCTTGCCAGATTGCTAAGACAAGAGGAGAAGGTCATCCTGCCTCATCAGGAGGAAGTTGAAGTTATCAACCTGGGGACAGAAGAAGATAAGAAGGAGGTCAGAATAGGGGCTACACTGCAAAGTAATGTCAAGCAACGTTTGGTTGAGTTACTCCAAAAGTACAAGGATGTTTTTGCTTGGTCATATGAGGATATGCCAGGACTCGACACGGACATCGTGGTTCATCGTCTGCCTCTTCGTGAAGAGTGTCCTCCTGTCAAACAGAAATTGAGAAGAACAAGGCCAGACATGGCAGTAAAGATCAAGGAAGAAGTTCAGAAACAGTTAGACGCCGGATTTCTTGCTGTGGCCAACTACCCTCCTTGGGTCGCTAACATCGTACCCGTGCCTAAAAAGGACGACAAAGTTAGGATGTGTGTTGATTATAGGGACTTGAATAGAGCAAGCCCAAAGGATGATTTCCCGCTTCCCCATATTGACGTGCTTGTTGATAACACCGCGCAATTCTCAGTGTTCTCCTTCATGGATGGTTTTTCCGGATACAATCAAATTAAGATGGCGCCGGAGGATATGGAGAAAACGACTTTTATCACACCTTGGGGAACTTTCTGCTATAAAGTGATGCCTTTCGGGTTAAAGAACGCAGGGGCAACTTATCAACGCGCAATGGTCACGCTCTTTCACGACATGATGCATCACGAGATCGAAGTTTATGTCGACGATATGATAGCAAAATCCCAAACGGAGGAGGGGCACCTGGTAAATCTTCTAAAATTGTTTGAGAGGTTGAGGAAGTTCAAATTGAGGTTGAATCCAAGTAAATGTACTTTCGGCGTACGGTCGGGAAAGCTGTTGGGGTTCATCGTTAGTGAGAAAGGTATTGAGGTTGATCCCACGAAGATTAAGGCAATTCAAGAAATTCCAGCACCAAAGACCGAGAAGCAGGTTCGTGGTTTCTTAGGTAGATTGAACTATATTGCAAGGTTCATGTAATACCCCAAATTTTGCCCTAAGATTTGTCGTCGCATTTCATTGCATTTTTATTGCATTTAATCAATTACTAACAAATTTGTGTAGTCGTTTGACTTTTTGCAGGTAAATATCATATGACATGCATTTTTTTTCTAAAAAGTAAAAATGGCACAATTGGCAGGAGGACATGTGTAAGGAGTTATGAGTGTGAGAGGTTGAGAGTTCGAATCTCACCTTTGTCACTTTTTTGTTTTTTATTATTTTTACTCTAAATTTTTCTATCTTTCATTAAAAAAATAACAAAAATAGTTTTTTATTATTATTTAATTATTATTTAATTATTATTTTCGTATTTTAATTAAATCATTTTTTAAAATATTATTTTTTTCACTTTTTTCTAAATTATTCATAAAAATATCCAAAAAAATCATAAAATAAAAAATATTGAAAAAAATTTTGTTCTTTTTATAATATTTTTGATTTTAGGAATCAATAGGATTATTAGTTTTTATTTTAAGTTTATTTTAATTATTTTAAATTATTTAAATTTTATTTTTTCTTAACTAATTATTTAGTTTGGGCTTTAAAATGGGCTTTAGGGACATTATTGACAATTTGGTGTTAACCCTAATTTGTTCCCTATATATACATGTGTTGCCTTGTTGGAAAAAAGGGGAGAATGAAAAAAACCTAAGAGGAGTGAGTGCCGTTTGCCGTTATTTAGTTTTCTTCTTCATCCATTACTATTGTTTCTTTTTCTTCATCGTTTATCGTTATTTCTTTTTCTTCATCTATTACTGTTGTTTCTTTTTCTTCATCTTTTACCGTTATTTCTTTTTCTTCATCTTTTACCGTTATTTCTTCTTCTTCATCTATTACCGTTATTTCTTTTTCTTTATCTATTACTGTTACGTTTATATATATATAATTTTTAAATTGTTAGAGTTTATATATATAAGATTAATTTTCGATCGAATTATGTCGATACGATGTTTACACATTTGTGTGCATGACGCGTGACATTTGTGTTAGTTCGATCTGGTTGCGATGATCGCATTTTTGTGTGAGCAATAATACTATTTTTTGCTTAATTTCTTTTTCTTTGCGATAAATTTTGTTTCGTCCGATTTAGATCTGGTTGCGATGAGCGCATTTCTGCGTTAGCAACATTGTTGGGTTATTTGGCACATTTAAAATTCATTACTGCTTTATTATTATTATTATTATTATTATTATTATTATTATTATTATTATTATTATTATTATTATTATTATTAGTATTATTATTATCATTATTTATTATTATTATCATTATTATTACCATTATTATTATTATTGTTATCATTAATTTATTAAAACTTGTTATAATATAAAAATCTGTTTTTTTAAAATAAATAACATTAACATCTTTTCCAAATTAATATGAAAACCTATTATTTTTAAGAAAAACCTTTTTTTTAGATAAATTTAAAATAATAACTAAAATCTTTTTTTTAAAATAATAACTAGAACCGTTATTTATTTTATTTTATTATTGTTCAATTCAAATTTCATTATCATATTGTATCTGCTCCTCTCATGTAACCTCGCGAACTTAACAATCGCTCTTTAAATTCTGCCTTTAAATTTCTGCTTGCATGGTTTAAATTATGACATTATCTCTCTGTTTGCATGATTCAATTATCTCACGCGTTTACCATTATTTCTGTCACCTTGCATACATCCGAAGGTTAGGTTTAACTGTTTGGCCGCCGCGCCAATAGTCCATAAACCCTCACACATTCAAACCCTCAAAATTACACCCTTACAAACCCTAATTTTCACAAACGCCTCGCCGCAGGCAAAATTACAATTTTACCCCTAACATTAGGTCAAAGAGCCGCCGCGCTCATTTTAGGGTTTCCCGCCGTGGAATCCCTAATTTAACCCTAATTACAACTTAACAGTTCAACATAGAGATTTGGAGTTTCTACACTCCACGTAAGCGTGTCCTTAAGACATGTTTATTCCCCGTGAGACCTTGACCACAGTCAAGAAGTCTCTAACCTCCCTTTTGAGGGGAACTACGATTACTCTGATTCCACTCCCGTAAGGATACGTAGGCACAAGATGCGATGTCTTGCCGAGTAAACTTAGAATTAACCCCTTAGGTCTCTTTTCTCACTTTTAATCCCTTTGTACATATACCTTAAGCAAATAAATAAAGCAAAATAGTAAACATCTGAACAAAAGGTTCCTGTAGAGTACTACAGAAGTTTAGGGTGCTAATACCTTCCCTAAATTTAACCAACCCCCGAACCCTAGATCTTTCCCCGCATTGTGTTTACGATGCAAAATAGGTTTTCCCTCTTTTGACCTTTTCCTTCGGATAAATCAAAGAGCAGTTGTGAATTGAATTGCGATTCAAACTCATTAATAGTTTGTGATCCTATTTCCACCGCAACAGAAAATGGCGACTTCACTGGGGAATCTAAACTTTTGAGGGTTACCCCTAATTTGTTCATGTTTATTACTATTTGCTTTACTATTCATTTACATGTATATATTGTACTCTGATTTTGGGATGGTTCCTTGTGTTGTGAGATAAGTCCTACGCCCGGACTAGTGACATTATTATAGGATGGGGATACATTCGATGAGGCTTATAGGGAGTGAATCCCGACCAAGCTGATTCGAGAATCACCGCTCAGTTGAGACCTTTTCGAAAATGGTTCGGTTGAACGAGTAATCGCGAAAACTTTTTCCATGGTCGATTGGAGTCTGTGATATTGGGGACCGTAGTACCTTAACACCACCTTGGCCTTATTTAGGACGTAGTGCGGGAACCATGTGGGAGTAGTCCTACACTGGTTGCTACGCGATACTACACTCAAAAGAGGTTCTCTTGAGAATATTATTAACCCCTGAGTCAATCGGAAGGTCGATAATATCCGAAAGATGGGCTGATGACTTTGGGCACTTTTTTAGAACCTTGTTCGGCAGGTACAACTAACCCATAGTACGCTCCTTTTGGGGATGGGTAGACCTTAACTCCGCTCACATACTCTTAACCTAGGACTTTGTGTGTTTTCATGCATTGCATTCATAAAACATCATATCGCATTAAGATTTCATGGAATTCAAACTCTATTTATGAACATTGTAGGATACCATGGATCACTCTAGAAGGCATACTTTGAAATTTACTTTTAAGGGTTTTAATTTGGAAGTCCTAGAGAAGCTAAGAGATTTGGTTCAAGATCAAGAAAAGTTCCAAAACAGATATGGAAGGCTATTGTCTTTGTTGAAGATTCAAGTAAACGAAGGACTTCTTGCGACTTTGCTACAGTTTTATGATCCAGATTATCACTGCTTCACCTTTCCAGATTATCAGCTTTTACCTACCTTAGAAGAGTACTCTCAGTTGGTGGGATTACCTATCTTGGATAAGTCTCCATTCCCTTTCTTGGAGGAAGACCCTAAAGAACGAGATATTGCTAAAGCCATTTGCTTAAGGATATCCGATGTCAAAAACAATATGATCACCAAAGGGGGGACCTCCGGTTTTCTCAGGGACTTCCTAATTAAGAAGGCCCAATTTTATGCCGATCATAAAGACATGTTTGCCTTTGAAACAATATTTGCTTTGCTTATTTATGGGTTGCTGCTTTTTCCTAGTTTTGAGGGGTTTGTGGACCTTAATGCAATTAAGACCTTCATGAGGAGAAATCCAGTTCCAACGCTATTGGGTAATACTTATCATTCAGTACATCTTCGAAACTTTCATAGTGGGGGAATGATTACATGTTGTGTGCCATTACTATACAAGTGGTTTATTTCTCACTTACCCAAGTCCGGTCCGTTCTGGAGCCCTAATCAAGAACGTTGGTCGCAAAAAGTTATGGCTTTAACTCACTCTGATATTGATTGGTATAATCGCATGTACGATGGGATATCGATCATTGATAGTTGTGGAAAATTCAACAATGTGCCTTTGCTCAGTTTCAATGGAGGAATTAGCTACAATCCAGTCTTAGCTCGCCGACAGTTGGGATACCCCTTGAAGGAACCGCCTAAAGGTATTCATGTGGAGAAAATCTTTTTCAAAGACGACAAAAAGCTTCAAGATCAGATTCTATCTTCTTGGAATCATCTGCATAGGAAAGACAAAGAAAGTTTGGGAAGACCTAATTGTGTATCCATGGAACCATACCTTCAATGGGTCCGAGGAAGAGCTATTGAGTTGAAGATGCCCTACTCTCGCCAAGATCCTTTACCTCAAAGAGAAGAACCTGTCCAGTATTTCATGACTGAAGTTGAGACTTTGAAGATTACTTTGAAAAGATCACAACGCGAAACAGAATCATGGAAGAACAAATACCATGTGATGGTCAGCGAGTACGAAGAACTTCAAAAGCAGATTCAGTCGAAGAATGATGAGATACAATCCTACAAGAAGAGAAGGCTCTACGAATATTTATTTTCCTCCGACTCTCCGTCTGGTCACTGAAGTTGTGGGAGATGCTTTCTCTAGGACTTTCCAGGCTTTTATTTAGCTATTTTGGTTGCAGGAATATTATTTGTAATCTGTCTTCAATGAATTAAAAGTTTCCTTGGTATTCTGCAATATTCGTAAATCTTTGAATTCCATGAAATCTTCATTTGCATTCACATTTTAGCATCATACTTTTGCATTGCATGTGTCTCCCGGTTTCTCATACTCGGTTCTCTCACCTTCCAGTTTTGTCACCCTAAGTTCTCTGCGTCAATACGACCCTTAAAAAGGATGGAAGATCAAAATCAAGAGATCAACCGTGTCAGCCATGAACTCGAAGATCTTCGAGGAAGTGTAGGGCAGATTTTGGAGATGCTACGAGCTCTTAGTGTGAAGGTGGATGCTCAGTCTACTGTTGTTTCTGAGACTACTAATACCGTTATGGAACCTCAACCAGCTGTTACTGTCAAGAATGTACCTCCTCACGGTCTTCAATCCGGTTTGGTGCCTCCTAGTGCTCAACCAGTTCGACGAGCTACCCCTCCAAAGTGCAAAACTCCTAACTCCGACCATGGTAAAGGACCTACACGCTCGAGGAACCGCAAAATGGATACTCCTCAACCTTGGCAACATCAGCAGAGTTATGTTCAAGGTTATCCGCTTCCATATGTCCAACAACCCTATGTAGTTACTGTAGCGCCTTCTTACGATCAGATGTTTCCTACATACCAGCCTGTGCAGTCAGCTTCGGTGTATCAGGCACCGATTTATCAACAACCTTCCGGTTATCCGCCCATGCAAGTGCCTGTCAACAGTCAACGAGTGCCCAACGCTCCTGTTCACCAGCAATCACAGGATCAGGTTCCTTATCCCCGTAAGAGTCAGTATAAGCCTTGTCCTCCAATTCCGATGGCTTTCACTGAGTTATACCCCCATTTGGTACAACAGGGTCTGATTACCACCCGTGCTTTGGGTCCTCCGCCTGCAGGTTACAACGCGGCCGCTCATTGTTTATTTCATGAGGGTGCACCCGACCATGATCTAGAGAATTGCTATGCTCTTAAGAAAGTTGTCAGAAATTTGCTAGAAGCGAAGAAGTTGTCTTTTAGCAATGCTCAGCCGAAGATCGAGATTCCTCTCGGGGTCCCTCACTTGTCGAGTTCGAATTCTGCAAAGTATGTTGACCTCTCAGCAAATCAGCCGAATCCAGTAATTATTCAAAGGCCTAGCTCGCTTCATTTCAGTAATCCTCAAGATGATATGACCGGGATCAACAAAGAATCTGGGAAAGTTATTTTGAAGCAACGACTGAAAACTGTTGAAGATGTGACCAGCCTAACTGGGGCAAGCCATGACAACTCACAGGGATCATAAACCAGACGACCTTTCCATTAAGGCTCCGCCAAAGGAAACTGTTGCTTTTGAATTTCATAAACTATTTAGAAGGATTTTTCCGACAGTTCATTTGTTTATTTATATGTATTTCTCTTTGATTAAGCATATTTAGCATGCACGAACTTGTTTATCTTTGAATAATTAATGCAACGCATATGTTTGTCTTGAATAAATCCATTCGTTTCACTCATTCAAAAAACGTTTTCATAAATCATAATGCCAACTTTACCCGATCTCTTGTTCTGATGGAGAATTGGGGGGAGGATGACGAACCTAAAACGTCAGATTTCTTGTCGTATGCTTTCAATTAAAACCCGCTGATGATGTAAGGCATTGTTTCAAATCCCATACACTGGAGATATAAGGATGATAATCCCTCGTTAATCTCTTTGAGCCTTGAAGTAGGAGTTTTTTCTTTCTTTTAAGAACCTTCATCCTAACCTGGGGCAGGGTAGGTTTCAGTTAAACCGATCGAGCGCTTAGATCCTCAAAAGGGAAGAGCAAACCTTCGAGAATTTATCCTTAGCATTTTAAGAAGTCCAATACAATGACTATCCCTCGGTTACCTAAGGAGTGGGGCAGTCACGAGCCTTTCAAAAGATTTACACGATTTGTGCATAAAAGAATATTCAAAAAAATAAGAGCCCGCTAAGTCAAAACCTATGAAGGATACTTAGGCAAAACTGGGGCATCCCGCTGGACTCCAAAGTCAAAAGACGTTGTCCAGGCAAAAGTCAGGGAATAAGACCAACAAACCAGTAGTTTTTAGAACCCCTATAAAGAACAAGGTCGTGTGACCAATTGCCAAAAGAAATAGGTGAGTGACTGCCATGTCCAAAGCCTTGATAAGTTCTCGACCATAGCAAATCCGCTTGAGATATGAGCGTTCGTATCCGGTTAACTGAATTAGGATTGGAGAACATCACGAAGAATGGGTGGGTACAAATATAACTTTGAGCCTTTATCTTTTGTTTCTCAAACCGTGAACCGAGCCACGATACAACCTTTAAAAGACCTAATTGAAGTAAGACTTCGGTTGAAAGCATACTCGACAAGATCACGTTTCCTGACTCCTACGAGCTATGCTCAGAAAAATTCATGTTGGCATTATAATTAAAACTTATATCCGGACTAGTGATTTCGGTCACAAGTTGTTGCGATATCTTTTTTTCAAAACAAAAATTCAAGACAAATATATGTGTACATTGACAAGCTCAGGATAGGCATTTCAGGCATGACAACTTTGCTTGATATCTTAGAGATTTACATATGAACATAACCCGTGGAACTTGAAGATCCTGCTGAACAGGGGCAGGCAGTTTCCCAATTCGCTTACCAACGCGAGTCTGACGTTCTTAAGAGCTATTTCCCAAAGATTTCGTCGTAACACGATTAATTTGTGCCAGTTACGTCGAGACCTGACAAATCTCTCAAAGAGTTTGAGAACAATGGGGCAACCGGACTCGGTGTTCTCTATAAAATCCTCTTGAGATGACCCTACCTCGCAACGCAAGTATCCTGGGGCACCATGTTTTTAAAGGAAACAAATGGCGACTACTACAAGATCCTTCAAGATCAAAACTATGTGGTTTCACAACTTTTCCTCATACACCCAATGGATTTTACTCGCAGCGGCCTTCATTCCCCAATGAATCTCAGTGTTGCAACAGGCTCCTAAACTATTGCCTCTTCATAGTCCCCAGAGAGACTATAAGCTGACAACTTTTTCTTGGGTAACTCAAAAGTGTCCCTCAGGTTTTCTTCTCCCCATGTGAAGACGTGATACTGTACACCCAAGCAGATTACCTTCTCCCCAGAGAATTCAGAACTTTAAAGCCAGATTTGGTTCTACCATTGATCTTTCTTACCCATGATTGACGTATTAGTTGCAGAGAACGCAGGGTATTTCCGTCGAGATGTTTATTTCATCTCTCGTCCCGTCTCTAGTCTGTTTCGTCAGCATACGCAAGGGCATAAGCATCACATGCCTATTTCATTACATATTCATTACATATTCATTACATACTCATTACATACTCATTTCATAACATCCTGCATATTTACATACATAGACATCAACATACATTCATATTACCATATTCATTAACATACGCGTTAGCATGCACAGGTTCATTGTGTCTCTATCATTGGTCGTTACCGCCGAGTAACTGGGTTCGTCCATTCTCTTCAAATAGATTGTCAACCCTAAGCATAAAATACATAAGTGTTTCCAGTTTCCCCACAGAGCTCGATCCTCGTGGATGACGGTTACTTCAGCTATCTTTCCTCACTAGGATAAGATATCTACCCTTCGAGATCATTCCCTCGACGGAGTCTTGATTACCAGTCTTCTTTCTAGCTCGATCCTAGATTGAATCTCAGTATTGTCGGTCGTCGAGCCCAACCGGACGTGCATTTATTTTGCACCATCTGAAGATTTTCACCATACCATGACAGATACGCGACTGTTCTCGCCCGAGAAGTTTATCACTGTACACGGATGTGCATTTATTTTGCACTATCTTTCAAGAAAATCAACTACAATCCTTTACAGATACACGCTAGTTCACGCCTGGAAAATCTATCGGCACAACACCTTACATCTTACAGCATCGGTATGCAACATTTCTCACCTAAGAAGCCGATCCTATCTTCGTTATGACTCGCAGCAAATGGCCATCTCCATGGAGCAGTTGGGCTTCCATTTTTCCTGACGTCTTGAAGTATAGGGAGGTTTGAACCAAATCGTATTCAGGAGAGCACGATCTTGAAATACGGGGAGGTTCGAGCGGAATCATATTCAGGAGAGCACGATCTTGAAGTATGAGGAAGTTCATTTACCCTTTAGTATGAAGAAGTTCATTTACCCTTTAGTAAAAGAAGAAACCAAATCGTATTCAGGAGAGCACGATCTTGAAGTACGGGGAGGTTTGAGCGGAATCATATTCAGGAGAGCACGATCTTGAAGAATGAGGATGTTCATTTACCCTTTAGTAAAAGAAGAAACCAAATCGTATTCAGGAGAGCACGATCTTGAAGTACGGGGAGGTTTGAGCGGAATCATATTCAGGAGAGCACGATCTTGAAGAATGAGGAAGTTCATTTACCCTTTAGTAAAAGAAGGAGCGGAATCATATTTAGGAGAGCACGATCTTGAAGAATGAGGATGTTCATTTACCCTTTAGTAAAAGAAGGAGCGGAATCATATTCAGGAGAGCACGATCTTGAATTATGAGGATGTTCAGTTTACCCTTTTCATATTCAGGAGAGCACGATCTTGAAGTATGAAGAATTTCATTTATCCTTTAGTAAAAGAATAATCTGAATCGTATTCCAGGCGCCGACCTTAAATATGAGAAGATTTATATATCAGATAAGCAGCAACCTCTTTATTTGAGTGCTTATCCATTTTGGCATGTAAGTCCCCTCCAACGATGAGTAACAATTCTCCCTCAAGAAGCTTATCAGGGCATTTCCCATTAAAGTCCATTTATTTTGGCATACAGCCGGTTTTTACCCTGTATATTTGTTACGGGTTCCCGAAAAGTCCATTCGATCCCATCACGAAGGATAGTTTATAGAAGCTTGGATGTTATTCTTTGCTCAATGCTCCAGCATTCTGTAATCGATCTTGCAGTCGTGTAGATCCAGTTATTATTAGACATTCCCAAGTGGAGGTCATCTCATAGGTGCCATCTCCATTTAAGGATCTTATTCTCAAAGTCCATTTATTTTGGCATACAGCCGGTTCTTTTCACCCTGTATATTTGCTACGGATTCCCGAAAAGTCCGTTTGATCCTGTCACGAGAGATAGTTTACAGAAGCTTGGATGTTATTCTTTGCTCAATGCTCCAGCATTCTGTAATCGATCTTGCAGTCGTACATGATCCAGTTTTACTTTTAGATTCCCCAGTGGAGGCCGTCTCATAGGTACCATCTCCGTTTGAGAATCTCGTTCCTTTTCTAAAAATGACGATTGGTCGTGTTCGCACCAGTTGACCATCATTTAGAATTCCCCAGTGTTGTACTGTGCCCCAGCGCGTCGCCTTCCCCAGTATGTTCTTCTCGTAGCGTCTGTCCCTGTGTCGTCGTATTCGTCAGCATGTTCGCAATTCATCATTCCAGCATACGCATCATATCATTGTCTGCATTAGTCTGTTCTCGTTTTGTCTATAGCATTGCATATCGCCACATATAAGGGCAAAATTTTCGGTTATCTATATTTAAATCCCTCCACCATGATTCCTCGAGTCTCCGTCACTCAAATCATCCGGTGTAGTTATTTAAATAGGGGCAACTGTAATACCCCAAATTTTGCCCTAAGATTTGTCATCGCATTTCATTGCATTTTTATTGCATTTAATCAATTACTAACAAATTTGTGTAGTCGTTTGACTTTTTGCAGGTAAATATCATATGGCATGCATTTTTTTTCTAAAAAGTAAAAATGACACAATTGGTAGGAGGACATGTGTAAGGAGTTATGAGTGTGAGAGGTTGAGAGTTCGAATCTCACCTTTGTCACTTTTTTGTTTTTTATTATTTTTACTCTAAATTTTTCTATCTTTCATTAAAAAAATAACAAAAATAGTTTTTTATTATTATTTAATTATTATTTTCGTATTTTAATTAAATCATTTTTTAAAATATTATTTTTTTCACTTTTTTCTAAATTATTCATAAAAATATCCAAAAAAATCATAAAATAAAAAATATTGAAAAAATTTTTGTTCTTTTTATAATATTTTTGATTTTAGGAATCAATAGGATTATTAGTTTTTATTTTAAGTTTATTTTAATTATTTTAAATTATTTAAATTTTATTTTTTCTTAACTAATTATTTAGTTTGGGCTTTAAAATGGGCTTTAGGGACATTATTGACAATTTGGTGTTAACCCTAATTTGTTCCCTATATATACATGTGTTGCCTTGTTGGAAAAAAGGGGAGAATGAAAAAAACCTAAGAGGAGTGAGTGTCGTTTGCCGTTATTTAGTTTTCTTCTTCATCCATTACTATTGTTTCTTTTTCTTCATCGTTTACCGTTATTTCTTTTCCTTCATCTATTACTGTTGTTTCTTTTTCTTCATCTTTTACCGTTATTTCTTTTTCTTCATCTTTTACCGTTATTTCTTTTTCTTCATCTATTACCGTTATTTCTTTTTCTTTATCTATTACTGTTACGTTTATATATATATAATTTTTAAATTGTTAGAGTTTATATATATATATAAGATTAATTTTCGATCGAATTATGTCGATACGATGTTTGCACATTTGTGTGCATGACGCGTGACATTTGTGTTAGTTCGATCTGGTTGCGATGATCGCATTTTTGTGTGAGCAATAATACTATTTTTTGCTTAATTTCTTTTTCTTTGCGATAAATTTTGTTTCGTCCGATTTAGATCTGGTTGCGATGAGCGCATTTCTGCGTTAGCAACATTGTTGGGTTATTTGGCACATTTAAAATTCATTACTGCTTTATTATTATTATTATTATTATTATTATTATTATTATTATTATTATTAGTATTATTATTATCATTATTTATTATTATTATCATTATTATCATTATTATTACCATTATTATTATTATTGTTATCATTAATTTATTAAAACTTGTTATAATATAAAAATCTGTTTTTTTAAAATAAATAACATTAACATCTTTTCCAAATTAATATGAAAACCTATTATTTTTAAGAAAAACTTTTTTTTAGATAAATTTAAAATAATAACTAAAATCTTTTTTTTAAAATAATAACTAGAACCGTTATTTATTTTATTTTATTATTGTTCAATTCAAATTTCATTATCATATTGTATCTGCTCCTCTCATGTAACCTCGCGAACTTAACAATCGCTCTTTAAATTCTGCCTTTAAATTTCTGCTTGCATGGTTTAAATTATGACATTATCTCTCTGTTTGCATGATTCAATTATCTCACGCGTTTACCATTATTTCTGTCACCTTGCACACATCCGAATGTTAGGTTTAACTGTTTGGCCGCCGCGCCAATAGTCCATAAACCCTCACACATTCAAACCCTCAAAATTACACCCTTACAAACCCTAATTTTCACAAATGTCTCGCCGCAGGCAAAATTACAATTTTACCCCTAGCATTAGGTCAAAGAGCCGCCGCGCTCATTTTAGGGTTTCCCGCCGTGGAATCCCTAATTTAACCCTAATTACAACTTAACAATTCAACATAGAGATTTGGAGTTTCTACACTCCACGTAAGCGTGTCCTTAAGACATGTTTATTCCCCGTGAGACCTTGACCACAGTCAAGAAGTCTCTAACCTCCCTTTTGAGGGGAACTACGATTACTCTGATTCCACTCCCGTAAGGATACGTAGGCACAAGATGCGATGTCTTGCCGAGTAAACTTAGAATTAACCCCTTAGGTCTCTTTTCTCACTTTTAATCCCTTTGTACATATACCTTAAGCAAATAAATAAAGCAAAATAGTAAACATCTGAACAAAAGGTTCCTGTAGAGTACTACAGAAGTTTAGGGTGCTAATACCTTCCCTAAATTTAACCAACCCCCGAACCCTAGATCTTTCCCCGCATTGTGTTTACGATGCAAAATAGGTTTTCCCTCTTTTGACCTTTTCCTTCGGATAAATCAAAGAGCGGTTGTGAATTGAATTGCGATTCAAACTCATTAATAGTTTGTGATCCTATTTCCACCGCAACAGTTCATATCTCACCTCACCGCCACTTGTGAGCCATTGTTTAAACTTCTAAAGAAGGATCAGGCGGTCGTTTGGAACGAGAATTGCCAGAAGGCGTTTGAGAAAATAAAGGAATACCTACAAGAACCTCCAATACCGATGCCCCCGGTGGCTGGAAGACCGTTGATAATGTACTTAACAGTTCTTGAGAATTCTATGGGTTGTGTTCTCGGTCAGCACGACAAGACTGGAAGAAAGGAGCACGCAATTTACTACTTGAGTAAAAAGTTCACCGACTGTGAGTCCAGATACTCAATGTTAGAAAAGACTTGTTGCGCACTCGCTTGGGCCGCCAAGCGCCTAAGGCAGTATATGCTAAACCACACAACCATGCTGATTTCAAAGATGGACCCAATTAAGTATGTGTTCGAAAAGCAGGCGCTATCAGGAAGGATCGCTAGGTGGCAGATGATTCTGACAGAATATGATATTCAATATGTATCTCAAAAAGCTATTAAAGGTAGTGTTCTGTCAGAATACCTTGCAGAGCAGCCAATCGATGATTATCAGCCAATGAAGTTTGACTTTCCTGACGAAGACATTATGTACTTGAAAATGAAAGATTGCGATGAGCCGTTGCCGGGCGAGGGACCGGAATTGGGTTCCCAGTGGAAGTTGATCTTTGACGGCGCTGTTAACTCCTACGGTAGTGGGATTGGGGCAATCATTACAACTCCCCATGGTTCCCATATACCATTCACCGCAAGGTTAACATTCCCATGCACCAATAACGAGGCCGAGTACGAAGCATGTATCATGGGTATTGAAGAAGCAATTGATTTGAGAATCAAGAACCTTGATATCTATGGAGATTCAGCCTTAGTGGTCAACCAAATCAAGGGGGAGTGGGAAACGCGCCAGCCAAATCTGATCCCATATATGAACTACGCAAGAAGGTTGTTACCTTTCTTCGATCGAGTAGAACTTCACCATGTGCCAAGAGCAGAAAATCAGATGGCCGATGCTTTGGCTACCCTATCCTCGATGTACAAAGTTAACTTCTGGAACGATGCTCCAATAATTGTCATTTCACGGCTCGACAGACCAGCATTTGTGTTCGCAATAGATGAAGCTCCTGATGGCAAACCATGGTTTTATGACATCCAGAACTTTCTTAAGAACCAAGAGTATCCGCCTGGAGCATCTACCCAAGATAAGAAGACTTTGAGAAGATTGTCCGGCAATTTCTATCTAAATCCAGACGGTGCGCTCTATCGAAGAAACCATGACTTAGTGCTACTAAGATGCGTGGACGAAAAAGAGGCAAATTTGCTTATGGAAGAGGTCCACGAAGGTGCTTTCAGAACACATGCAGGTGGGCATGCCATGTCTCGGAAGTTGTTGAGGGCAGGATATTATTGGTTAACTATGGAGTCAGATTGCTTCAAGTACGCCAAGAAATGCCACAAATGTCAAATTTATGCTGACAAAATTCATATACCGCCGTGTCCTTTGAATGTCATGTCATCACCATGGCCTTTTTCCATGTGGGGCATTGATATGATTGGAAAGATCGAGCCGACAGCATCCAATGGGCACCGTTTTATCTTAGTAGCTATCGACTATTTCACCAAATGGGTCGAAGCCGCTTCCTACGCCAATGTCACGAAACAGGTCGTAGCCCGATTCATCAAAAGGGACATCATCTGTCGATATGGGGTACCTGAGAGGATCATCACTGATAATGGCTCTAATCTGAATAACAAGATGATGAAGGAACTGTGCCAGAGTTTCAAAATCGAGCATCACAATTCTTCTCCCTATCGCCCGAAAATGAATGGCGCCGTAGAAGCGGCTAACAAAAACATTAAGAAGATAGTACAGAAGATGGTGGTGACTTATAAGGACTGGTACGAGAAGTTGCCCTTCGCTTTACATGGATATCGCACTTCAGTGCGTACTTCAACTGGGGCAACTCCTTTCTCGTTGGTGTATGGCATGGAAGCTGTTCTGCCATTGGAGGTCGAGATCCCTTCTCTAAGAGTACTGGCAGATGTCAAACTTGATGAAGCAGAATGGGTAAAGAACAGGTTGAATCAACTCAGTTTGATGGATGAGAAAAGATTGGCGTCTCTCGCATACGGTCGTTTGTATCAGAAGAGGATGAAGAGCGCCTATGATAAAAAGATACGTCCTCAGAGCTTTCAGGCAGGCGACTTGGTGTTGAAGCGAATTCTCCCACCGCAGAATGATCACAGAGGCAAATGGACTCCTAACTATGAGGGTCCTTATGTTGTACGAAAGGTTTTCTCAGGAGGAGCCTTGCTACTTTCAACTATGGATGGTGAAGATTTTACATCCCCGGTGAACGCAGACGCGGTCAAAAAATATTTTGCTTAAGAAAGCTCGCTGGAAAGAAAAAGAGTATCCAGGCAAGAATGGGGCATCCCGGCGAACCATAAAAGGATAGGTTCGGGCAAAAATTAGGGATATAAGAAAAAATGTGAGCCCGCAAAGTTGAAAACCTGAAAGGGCAACTTTGGCAAAAATGGGTATCCTGGTGAATCGAAAACCCGCAAGGGCGATTCAGGCAAAAATTAGGGATTTTAAAGCAAATGACTGCGGCCTGCGCATTGATTATCACAAGCATAGTGGATTCTAGGGAGAACTCGAAGATCGATCATTCAAATCAGTCTCTTCAGAAGTTAAAGTGTCGGAGAGCGTCAAAGCCACGTGAGTCATGGATGAGTCGTCACATGGTGTTTGTCTGTACCACATTGCCGACATTTTTGTATATTTTCCTTGCAATTGCCTTTTTGCGCAACTTTCTCTTTTCAGGAGTTGCATCCGATGTAAAGTTGCCTATTTTCAGGCATTTTATCAATAAAATATACTATTCAAAAAAATCTTTTGTTCTGGTTTTAACTTTTTACCGTTTTTGTTTGCAAAAGACACCTGATATTTTTGATGAAAAAAAACCTTGCATACATAAACTTGTGGGCTTTGCTAACTATTAATCAAGATATTTGTTTAAATAAAAACATAAGTGATAATTTGGTGCCAGCTGTGCAACACATTTGCCTAGTTGTTGTCACTTTCCCCAAGCAGAGGTTGATGGTGATTCCTTCCTTATTTAATCCGCAACCAAGTTAGCAGAGTTAATTTTCTTCCCCACAGAATGGAACTGACTGAGGGATCGTTCATCTCCATCCCCAGCAGAGAGAGTGTGGGATAATCCTCCCAGTAAGTCTTATTCAACATCCCTAGCAGATAGTGGATTCAATCACCGACAGAATGGAGCTATTCCTCAGCAATCTGCTGTGTTTCCCCAGTAGAGTTATTTCGGCTAATCATTCATAGCTGATTTCCCCGGTAGAGTGGAGTTGTCGCCTTCAGCCAAGTTGCTTGATCCCCAGAAGAGTCGTAGGCTGATAGGCCATCCGAGACGTTCTCCGCAGCAGAGTTTGATTTGGATCCCCAGCGGAGTGGTTTTGTTCTTAACGGAGCGGTTTTACCCAGAAGTTTTCTCGGAGGCCATCCACGGCTTGCATTCCCCAGCATGAGTTTATTTGCGCTAGGCGTATCTAGCTCTGACTCAACGGAGTTGGCTCTTTCTCTTTAGCATTTATTTTGCTAAAGTGGTTCATTTGCATCTACATACATGCATAGCATCTACCCGAACGCGAAGCATTCCCATTTCGTATGGAGCATTTCGTCATATCCAAATATATGCATGTGAAAGATAAGCTAAGTCGTTACCCTTTTGTTTCAAGTGAGTCCCGCAGATGACTAGTATCTTCGCCTGTGTGTTGGCTAGACCCCAGCTCATGCTGTCTCCCCAGCGGATTTCTTTTGTGATTGTCACCAAAGGATGGTCTTAAATTCGTTCGAATCTCGTTGCTCGCTTATATTTAGCGAAGGTTTGACGACGATGTCAATAATCTGATTTTTTTTCAGCGGTGATGCTGAATGTTTATTATGACGGCAATGTCAAGTGATTTGATTCTTCAACGGCGATGTTGAGGATGTTTGTTTTTGGCGGCGATGTCGGAGTGATTTGTTTGTTCAGCGGCGAGGTTGGATGTTTGTTTCTGGCGGCGATGTCAGAGTGATTTGTTTGTTCAGCGGCGAGGTTGGATGTTTGTTTCTGGCGGCGATGTCGGAGTGATTTGTTTGTTCAGCGGCGAGGTTGGATGTTTGTTTCTGGCGGCGATGTCAGAGTGATTTGTTTGTTCAGCGGCGAGGTTGGATGTTTGTTTCTGGCGGCGATGTCAGAGTGATTTGTTTGTTCAGCGGCGAGGTTGGATGTTTGTTTTTGGCGGCGAGGTCGAGTGGTTTGATTCTTTAGCAGTGATGCTAGATGTTTGTTCTTGGCGGCGATGTCAGGTAGTTTGGTTCTTCCAACGGCGATGTTGGATTTTGTCTTGACGGCGATGTCGGAGGATCGTATCTTTGGATTCAATATCTGTTTGTATTTAACAGAGGACTGACGGAGAGGTTAGATCTTTTTACCGACTTAATGTCGAGGCCTGACCGTGAGGTCAGATGCTTTTACCGATTATTTTAAGAATTAACGGTGAAGTCAAAACTGTTGGAAATGACGGCGAAGTCAGAAGATTGTTTTAAGAGATGACGGCAAAGTCAGGTTATGCGAGAATCGACGGCGAGGTCAGATGTTTACTTGATTTATGATTGACGGCGAAGTCAGAAGACGATTTTGAAAAAAATTTTGACGGCAAAGTCAGAAAATATTGTAAATTGGACGGTAAGGTCAGTAGTTTATTTTGAAGAGATGACGGCGAAGTCAGGGGCTTTACCAAAGTTCTGTAAAAAATTTGACGGCGAAGTCAGAAAATATTGAGGACCGACGATGAAGTCAGTTGATTTATAATTTTGACGCTGAGATCTGACAGCGAGGATAGATGCTGTTAAAGGAGCTGACAGCGAGGTCAGACGTCCTACTTAATATGGGTTCCTGGCGGCGATGTCAGGGGTTCGTTTCGCGGTTGTCAAATTTCTGGGTCCTTGAGTATTCAACCGTCTTTTACCTTGATTGTATGAAAGTCATTCACCTTTCCTCCATTCAAGCTCTAGCCGTTTGAATAGGGGCAGCTGTTGTACCCCAAAATTTGACCGACCTCTCTGACTTATGTTTTATTTCATTGCATCAGCATATTGCACGAAACATTACATTGCATATCATTTTTTCTGCATTTTTACAGGGGGATCAAAAAATGTGTGTAAGAAAAAAAATATATTAGATCTCATCAAGCATTTATGCTCAAGTCATCAGAAGCAGGGAATTTAATTTTTTAGATGGAATATAAAGGGGTCAATTTTTAAAGAAAAATAAAATGAAGCAAGATGCGCAGGGTGGGGTTTGAACCCACCATCTTTTGGTTGATAAATTCTCACCTCACCAATTCAGCCAAGCGCACGTTTGTGGATAACAAAGAAAGGGAAAAGTATATATTTTGAGATTTGAAAAAAGGGCGCTCAAAATAAAAATGGGGTGGATTTTGTCTCCACCAGGATTCGAACCAAGGATCTTACACATAACACGCGCTTGACTTAACCACTGGGGTGGCGATACTTCCATTGATTATCCCACCCCAGAATTGTTAAGTACTTTACGTTTGTTCATGGTTGGGTAAGTTTGAAAAGCATGTTTTTGGCCGTGCGTGAAAGAGGAGAGATTGGGCAAGACTGAATCATCTTCAACAAAACAAAAGCCAATCTTGTTTGTTTTTTCGCGAGGATCAGTGTGGGATACTCATTTTCACTTTTGAAATGTGTATTTCAAGTTGCGTTTGGAATTGCAATATGGAGCCATTTTGATTTTTCACAAGTTTGTACTGAGCGTTGCCATTTCCAGGCCAACCAGCAGGGTACTTGCCTTGGTTACTTTTCTGAATCCATTACCCATCCGGGCAAGGGCAAGCAGCCTCTACACTGGCCTGCTGCAGCCCTAGTTTGTCCCTACCTACCCACTCCAACAAAAAGCCACGAAAGACAAAACTCAGCAGAGGAAAATTGGATTTGAACTGGGATATAAAAGGTTTAGGATTAGAGCAAACCCTAATAGCCACACCCTTTTCACCAGACATCTTAGAAATCTTGGAACTTTTTTTTTTTTGAAGTTTCTCTCAAAGGAAGTCAGGTGCAGCTTCAAGCAAGGAGGATCTCTCAAAACCTTTTGTTTTGCTGTTGAGTCTCCTTACCAGGTATGGATATCTGAACTTCTTCATTGTGCGCATAAATCATGATTGGACTTTGTTTTACTAAGTTTGTTTTGACTTCTCAAATACTGGAGAGAAAATGAATATGCCATGAAATGTTTATGTTTGGATCTTATTGACTTTTGAGAATGTGTTGTGTGTGTTAGTGTGTTGTGGTTTGCTTCAATGTTGTGTGCAGGTGTGTGTTAGTACAAAACGGACTGTTTCTTTGTTTTGTAGGTGTTGTGGTTATGATAGAAATACTGACCTGTAGCAGTAGGTCACTTAATGTTTTTTTTTCTTTTTTTGCTCTTTCTCATTCAAATTAGTTGCTGGTTGTTTATTCTTCCTTTTGTGTTTGTTGGATTTCGTCATATATCAGGTTTAGGCTTTGTGGCAATGTTTTCACTTGGTGTTTTGTTTGGAAACTGTGATCAGTTGGTTTGTATGATTTGTTGAATCTGCTGCATAACCTCAGTGGTGTATTGAATGAGTATGTGGTTAAGTTGTGTTTTCATGTTGGTCTTAAATGGTGTGCAAGCTGCTGTTTGTTAAATCTGCAGTATCCATGTTTGAAATCTGTAGCAATTACATAGTATTTGTTTTGAGTTGTGTTTTAAATCAGAACCACAGCCAGGTCTTGTGTTTGTTAGCTTGCTAGGTTAGCAGTTAAGTCCAAGATGCTTAAAGTTTGAACTGAAATGTTGAACTTTGGATATGAATACCTTGTGCCAGTTTTGGTTCTTTTTCATGAGGTGATGCTTTGTCATTTGAAGCAGTTTGAGCTAGTGCTTAATGTTGATTTTCTTTTTAACCTATTTTCTTGTTCTTGCTTGTACTCACAACAGTTATTTTTGCTTGTTAATCTTCTCTTGACCTGCTGCCAATGGACTGTTGTTTTACATGAATAGATGTCTTAGTTGCTGGTTTTCATTATGTTTGATTGGGAACCATTTCCATGGCCGATTATCAGTCGCTGCTATTAAGGTTTTAGGGCTGTCACTTAGAATACCTTGCTAAAGATTGGGCTGCTACCAATTTGTGTTTGAACTGTCAAGATTCACTTTGACATAATTGGAATCTGTGGATCTTGTTGGATGGGGTGCCCCACTCCTGCCTTGTTTTGTGACTGGTTTTAGTTAGTTTAGGCATGTATACTAATAGGAGTTGGGTGTTGCCATTAAATTCACAAATGTTTGTTAGCTCGGATACCATGCTAGGTTTTGGTTAGTGACTGTCATTAGGACAGCTAGGGGGCTATATCATTAAAACATGTTTATTGAATTTCTTCATGAACTGTTATTTGCAATCTCTACTATCTATTCCTGTTGGAAACCTGTCAACTTTTTCGATCCCTTTGGTTTTCATATTTAAAACTTCTTCAATCCTGGCTGCTTGAAATGTATGCTTGGCTGTTATGATTTATCTGGTCATTGAGTTGTGTTTTGTTAAAATTGCATTTCATTTAATATACCATTCAGGGGTATCGCTATTAATTATTAGGTGCAGTAGGATTGTTAATTAGCATGGTTGTGGACCTTGTTAGATGGTGAGTGGCAAGTTTTAAAATGGTCCAAATTTGGATGAAATTGTTAGTAGTTTGTAAGTTGTGTCAAGCTGATTAAGTTTGGGTTTGAAACCTTACCATGTTGTGCTATGCAATTATGAATTAGAAAGATGGCATTGTTACATTCATGTTGATTGCTTGAAATGAAGAGGTCATTGGTTCATGAAATGGACGAAACAGAAGTGGGTTGAATGTTTAAGTAGCAAATTGATTTAATTTGAATTGCTGATTAATTGGTTTGCCTGAACCTGCTTGCTTGCATTGACTGTTAGAGGATAACTTAAATTGGATTATTAGTTGAATTCCTGCTAAGTTAGTAACATAACTTCAGCTAGGCTTAAGAGGTAAACGTGTTGTGGTCGATGCGCTATGTTATGATTTGATCCCACTATGCTTTGGATTTGTGTTTTGGAGTTTGGATTAGGAATATTTGTTGAGCATCATTATGAGCTTTACAGTTCTGACTTGTATAGAACCTGTTTGGGATTTGGTTTTGCCGTTTTGATCATTAAATTTCAAAAGGGATTTCAAACACCTCTTTACGTAAGCATGCGAATTTTTCTGTGTGTGCTGTTTTTGAAAAAACCATTGGTGCTATCTTCTTCCTCTTGTTTTTCTGGTCAGTTTTGATATAGGGTTTGCACAGTTTGGTTGAGGTACGGTTAAGATACGAATCAAAACGTATTGGGGACGGTTGGTTTTGTTCTTGGTTTTGCCCAGAAATCTGCTTCACTTTGGTATTTGATTTGATGGGGTGGCATAAATACACGGATGTATCGCCACCCCAGTGGTTAAACACTAGCCTTTAAGTATCTTGCCTCGCCCCAATGACCTGAGTTTGAGCCCAGCTGGGGGCCTTTTTTTCGCTTTGTTTTATTTTTATTCTTCACTTCTTGTTTTTTCTTTTTCTTCTTCCATATCTTATCAGCACGCGCGCCTTGGCTGAGTGGTTGAGCTGTATGCTTGCAAGGGTGTGGGCGTGGGTTCGATCCTCCCCATGGCACTCCCACCCTTTGTTTTTTTTTATTATTATTATTTTTGTTAAGTTTAATTCTTTATTATTTCTATTTTAATCATACAAAATTCCAAAATTCATAACTTTAGCATACTTTAATATTTTTGATTCGTTCTTTTTTTAAATTGTTCACAATGATGATTATTTTCATTTAACGAAATAAAATTTCAAATTTTGGGTATTCTCAACACCCTTGACTTGCTTGGAAGTTGGTCCTCTGTTAGGGTTGTTTACTTTACATCTCATTAACACTTTTCAAGCCATCTTGTAAATGATTTCTTTGTATTGAATTAAACGAGGGGATTAAGTGTAGACTTTCTTCCTCTTTGAGTGTTGGGATGCCCACTGTAATGAGGGTGGTTTCGACACTCGTCTTTCAATGCGAAGACGCTTCCCATCCATTTGCAAATCTCATCTCCTTAAGATCATCTTTGTATTGAACTAAACGAGGGGATTAAGTGTAGACTGTCTTCTTCTCCGAGTGTTGGGATGCCCACTGTAATGAGGGTGGTTTCGACACTCGTCTTTCAATACGAAGACGCTTCCAACTTTTCCTCCTAAAACCTCGGTCCCGTACCGAGTACACCTTCAATAATAAACTGACTTCTTTGTACTGAATTAAAGAGAAAGGATTAAGTGTAGACTTCTTCCTTTCCGAGTGTCGAGATGCTCACTGTAGTGTGGGTGGTTTAGACACTCGTCTTTCAATACGAAGATGCGACCTTGTCTACCACCTCAACTTTATCTCGCAACCCTTTTCACACCTAAAACCTCGGTCCTGTACCGAGTGCATTTTCAAATCTTTTCACAACAAAACTTGAATGGTCGTGGAGTGGTTAGGCGTAGGCCTTCTCCTATCCCGAGTGCTGACGTTTACCGTAGGGTTCTCTGTCGCAAAGCACTTACCATTCAAAACCAAAAACATCTTTAATAAGAGAACGAAGTTCCCTTTGTATTGAATTAAAGAGAGAGGATTGGGTGTAGACCTCTTCTTCTCCGAGCGTAGGGATGCCCACTGTAGTGAGGGTGGTTTCGACGCTCGTCTTTCAATACGAAGACGCCTCGTTCGCCACACCCTTTTATAACAAAAACTTTGAGACAACAAATTGGGTACTACCCGTAGGGGTTACTATCCGAGGACCTGTCTCGCCCCCTAAAAAACAATCCAATCAATCAAATGTGACTTCTTGCCTCGTATGGCGAAAACTAATCGATCTTTCAAAAGGATACATTACGTCCGTTCTACCGCAAACAGGTAACGCCTAAGTCTCCAACGAGCGAGCAGCAAAACACCTAACTGCTAGAATGCGCACGATAGCATCATCTATAAAAGACATCAACAAACCGTAGGCCGAACTACGGCTGCTCTGATTCTTTACTTCGCTCAAGTAAAGATACGTAGGCACAAGGGCCACAATCCTTGCCGAGCACATTCCCCCCATATCTGTAGTTCCCCGAACTACGTCGACCCTGACTTTCTCACATTTATTGAGAATACGTAGGCATAGGACTGCGAAGTCCTACCGAGTCTGTTCTTTCTCTTTTTCCCTGTTCTCTCTTTCCTCCTAAATTTCCTGTTTCTAACCCTTCTTTTACCCTGTGGAACACTTCAATTAGCATAATATTTAAGCAAATAAATTCACGCATTGACAAACAAAAGGTTCCCATCGAGTACGATGGATGCAAGGGGTGCTAATACCTTCCCCTCGCATAACCGGCTTCCGAACCCGTTCATGGTTGCGAGACCATCTTATCCTTTCTTTTCTTAAGGTTTTCTCGATATTTTCCTTCCCCCTCATGGGATAAATAAAGTTCGGTGGCAACTCTTCTGTCTTTTCTTTTCGCCTCCCCGTCGTTGCGTGATGCATTTTTCGAGTAGCGACACTAACATCCTATTTATAAGAAAAATAGCGCACTAACCTAATGGACTTTTTAACAATTACCCAATACAAGCTAACTTAGGCTAAAAGTTAACTTAAACAATTGGCCTTACAAGCAAGACCCAATTCAACATGCTAACAACCCTAGCAATATTGACTAATGCATGTTAGAACAAACTTCGACTATAACATGCATTACTTCGACAGCAGCATGCGAACATACTTCAACCTCATGCTTAATTCTTGTCGAATCAGAAGCTACCATTCGACCAAACTAGAGTTTGATCCAACATCTCACAAATCTCTACCTTGGAACAAACTCTATAACATCAAGGAACTAACTTTTTTCATGCAGCTTTATCAACTGCATATAGTGGGAAAACATGCAACTGGATAACGTCTTGGTGATCATATCAGCAGCATGTGAACAAACTTCGATTTCTGCTTTACTATCTTCACCCAAGGCTCCATCATAAATTAGGACTCTATTCGGAGACTCATTTATGTACCTTAGAATCTACTTTAATGCTTGCCAGTGAGCCTTTCCAGGATTCGCCATGTACCTGCTTGCAAGACTTACTACATATGCTATGTCAGGCCTAGTACAGACCATATCATACATCAAAGAACGCACTATATTAGCATATGGAATGCTATTCATATAAGTGCTTTCAACACCAGTGTTGGGACACTGATCTATACTCAGCTTGAATTGAGGGTTTGTCGGAGTCACAACAGGCTTTGAATTAGACGTACCAATATTTTCGAGAACCTTATGTAGGTATGCCTCTTGAGATAAGCATAATTTTGACTGCTTTCTATCTCTTTAGATGTAAATCCCAAGAATCCTAGATGCAGCCCCTAGATCCTTCATGTCGAACTCCTTATTGAGTTCAGCCATCACCCTCATTACATCTTCGACATTGTTGCTTGCTATTATAATATCATCCACATAGAGTAACAAAATAAAAAATGAACTACCCGGTCGAAATCTGAAGTAAAAACAGTGGTCGAACTGTCTTCTGATGAAACTTATGCGTGCCATGAACTTGTCGAATCTCCTATTCCACTCTCGAGGAGATTGTTTCAGTCCATATAAGGATCTATTCAGCTTGCACACATAATCTTCGTTCCCTTTTTCGACATACCCTTCAGGTTGCCTCATCAGGATTGTTTCATCTAAATCACCATACAAGAACGCAGTCTTCACATCCATCTGTTCCAGTTCAAGGTCGAAATGTGTCACTGTGGCAAGCAACATTCGAATGGATCTGTGCTTCACAATATGAGAGAACACATCATTAAAGTCGACACCTTATTTCTGAGTGAACCCCCTAGCAACCAATCTTGCCTTGTATCTCTTCGACGCCACTTCTTCGATTCCTTCCTTAACTTTGAAAATCTATTTACAACTGACTAACCTGGCTCCAACAGGTTTCTTGATCAGTTTCCAGGTATTTTTATCATGAAGAGATTACATCTCATCATCCATGGCCTTCATCTATTCAGTCTTCTTTCGACTTCTCATAACTTCCTTATAGTCTCTAGGTTCTTCATCTAGAACCTCACTTGCAGAGATTAAGGCATAAGCTATAAGATCTGCATACCTTAGTCTCTAAGGTGGCTTGATGACTCTCCTCGACATGTATCTTGCTAGAAGATAGTCATTATCAGTCTCCTTCAACAACATCTTCTGCATCTTCTTCAAATTCATCTGGGGTACGCAATTCAGCATCAACATGCTCCACCTCAACAGGAATCTCTCCTTGTTCCAACTCTTTGTCAGCATCATCAGTTTTATTGAAATCCATCTTTGCTTCATTGAAAACTACATCTCGATTAGTGATACGCCTCCTGTGACCTGACTCTATGAACCATAGCATGTAAGCTTTGACTCCTTCAGGGTATCCCATAAACATGCATTTCAGAGCTCTAGGTTAGACCTTATCTTGCCTAATATGAGCATAGGCCACGCAGCCAAATACTCTCAGTTTATTGAGATTAGGTGGATGTCCAGAACAAACTTCTTCAAGCGTCTTCATTCCCAAGGCAATTGAGGGACATCTATTTATCAGGTAAGCTGCTGTCGAAACAGCTTCCGCCCAAAACACCTTCTTTAATCCAGCACTAACCAACATGCATCTAACCCTGTCAAGGATTGTTTGATTGAATCTCTCAGCTAAGCCATTTTGTTGATGAGTACTTGTTATAGTCTTATGCCTTGCAATCTCAGACTTAATACAATAATTGTCGAACGCTTCGTTGCAGAATTCAAGGCCATTGTCAATTCTCAACCTCTTAACCTTTCTGCCAGTTTAAGTTTCGACCAGAATCTTCCAACTTTTGAAATTCTCAAAAGTTTCATCCTTCGTCTTCTGAATGAATACCCATGGCTTTCTGGAATAGTCATCAAAGATGGATAGAAAATACCTTGCACATTTGTGTGAAAGATTCCTTGCAGGCCCCCAAAGATCAACATGAATGTAATTCAGGGATCCATGTGTTATTTGCTTGCCTATGTTAAACTTCGCCCTACAGGATTTACCAAATACATAAGATTCACAAAACTCTAACTTTTCGACTTTGTCACCTCCTAGCAGGTTCTGCTTCCACAATTCGACCAGGCCTCTTTCGTTGACATGGCCCAATCTCATTTGTCATAATTCTGTCTTTGACACAGGTTTCGTGGATGCATCATTTGTCGAACAACTTACAACCTCAGCCTCAAGGGTATACAAGCCTTGTTTCTTCATGCCTATCAAGACTTCCTTCGACCACTTCATGACTCTTAGGATATTTTTCTCTATTTGAAAAACATATCCCTTTCTGTTGAATTCACCAAGAGAAATCAAATTTCTCTTCAAGTCAGGTACATACCTGAATTCAGTCAATAACCTTATTGACTCATCATGGAGCTTGAATCTCACAGATCCAATACCTGCAAGTTTGCAATATTTGTTGTTTCCCAGCAGCACAGATCCACCATCTTGATCACATAACTCCTCAATCAATTCTCTGTTTGGAGTCATGTGTCAAGTGCAACCTGGATCCATAATCCACTATTTTCTCAAGTTGCCACTTGAAACCACAAGAACATCAAATGAGTCGAAGTCATCTTGAACAATGGTTGCGTTGCCATTACCTCCATGATCTTTCAGGTGTTCAAGGCACACCTTTCTTGTGTGACCCTCCTTCTTACAGTGATAATATCGAATACCAGATATTTTTCCACTATAAGATTTCTGTTGACTTTTACCCTTCTTCTTGTTGAACTTACCATCCTTCCTTAAGAATTTTCCCTTAACGGCTAAACCTTCGCCCACCGTCAAAGGTTTATGCTCCTTTGATTTGTTCAAGTCCTTAGAATATAAGGTTGATTGAACTTCTTCAAAGGTCAGTGACTCCCTTCCATACAAGAGAGTTTCTTTGAAGTGAGCATGTGTTCTGGACAAAACACACAACAATAACAGTGCTTGATCTTCATCATCAATCTTCACATCAATATTTTCAAGATCAAGAATCAGCTTGTTGAACATATCCAACTGCTCAGCCAACACTTTTTCTTTACTCATCTTGAATGAATACAAAGCTTGCTTCAGGTAGAGTCGATTCACCAGAGATTTGGTCATGTACAAACTTTCAAGTTTCACCCATAATCCAGATGTTGTAGTCTCCTTTGATACCTGTCAAAGAACCTTATCACCGAGGCTCAACAATATTGCATTGTGGGCTTTCTCAATCATGCCCGTCTTTTCTTTTCCTGTTAATGCAGCGTCCATGGCTGGCTTTCCCTTCAACGCTTCCAAACAACCCTGCTGAACCAGTAGGGCTTTCATCTTCAAGCGCCACACATCGAAGTCGTTTACTCCAGTGAACTTTTCAATCTCATACTATGTTGAAGGCATCTTCTTCGCGCTCACCGCACCAATTTTTTGTGAATCGGATGTCTTGAAATAAAATATAAACGATTTCTTTATGATCAAGAAACTCACAAAGGTTAGGGTTAACAAAGATAACAAGGTAAAACAACAAGGAACAATAAGAATTGGTTATAATTGTTATTCTTTCCTTACTCTTAGAACAAGATTACAAGTATATAAGAATAACAATATAACTTCTCTCTCTTGAAATTAGGATTTTATCTTCCTATTTTTCCTTATACCAAGATTGAGAAACTAGCATCTTATTTATAAGAAAAATAACATAGTAACCTAATGGGCTTTTTAACAATTACCCATTACAAGCTAACCTAGGGTACAATCTAACTTAAACAATTGAGCCTACAAGTAAGGCTCAATTTAACATGCTAACAATCCTAGCAATATTGACTAATGCAAGTTATAACAAACTTCGACTACAACACGCATTACTCTGATAGCAGCATGCGAACATACTTAGACCTCATGCTTAATTTCTGCCGAACCAGAAGCTACCCTTTGACCATACTAGAGTTCGATCCAACATCTCACAATTATGTTAGAGATAGAATAGAAAGAAAAAATACTAGTAATAAATGGAAATTCATCGGTAAAAACTTAATCATATGGTCAAGCAAGAGACAAATAATAAATGATGTATCTCTACATGAGTGTCTTATTTTACACCATTTTCACATATACTTAGGGTGGGGTCGTGGCTATTGCACCCCAAAATTTGCCCAACATCTCTTTACCTAGCTTATGTTTCATTTCATTCACATTAGCATTAGCATTTGCATTTCATTGACATGTATGCAGGAGATCAAGAGGTATGATTACCAATTAAGAGCTATACAAGACTATGAAGCCAACTAAAGAAGGTTATTCAAGTGTTCAAGGGTTGATATCCTTGTCAGAGAAGTTAAAAGATCCTCGAAGAGAGTGATTGAAACCAAGAGGGTGTGTCTCCTAACTTGAGAGTTGTGGAAAGCCATCAGATGATTCTTAAGCCATGAGGATGGACTTGAGGTCTTGAGAGAGTTCATGAGAAGTGTTAAGGATCACTTTGAGGCCTAGACAGGTCATTACGCAAGATTAAGAAGCCTCAGCCATGATTGGTGCAGCTAGGGTTTGCCTGGGTCAACCCTAAGTCAACTGAGGATTTGAAGGAAGTTAAGACTTAATTCAAGAGCCATGGGATCATGGATTGATACATTGAGATGTTCTAAGGATGATTCCAAGGTTAACTCAGCATGATTGAAGAGTTTGAGAAGTTTCAGGCTAGGGTTTCTAAGACTTGACAGTGTAAAATCCCCTAGCTTGACCCCTGACTTCCAGGCCATTTAACTCAAGATATGATTGTCATATCATCTTGACCCCAACATGATTGTTGTAGGGCATGGTATTAGATTTAATTTGAGTACTAGAAGTCCTTGATAAGGTTTATAGAACTCAAGTTATGAGCCAGACAAGTTACAGGTCATCTGAGGCATGTGAATTTGGAGTTTGAAAGTTTCCCAACTTGCATGACACTTTTGACCTAGAAGGATAATTCATATGAACTTTTGGTCAACGTGAATGTTGTTCCTTATTCTCTTAGCTTTCCATAGAGTACTAGAAGTCCATGATTGGATTTGTAGAACTCAAGTTATGGCTTTGACAAGTCAAGGGTATTTTGGGTATTTGGACACTACAGGTCATTTTGAATCATAGGTCAATTTCATCATCTTGCAAGCTTCAAATGGATTTTTGTTCAACATGGAAGTTGCTCAAAATGATGTTTTTAGCTTAGACAATTATCAAGAGTCCATTGATATGGATTATATCAAGCAATGGTTGAAGAAAATTCACATAAAGACCATTTTAATGAATTAAAATGTGAAAATTCAAAACAATTGGAAATAATATGTTTTCAGGTCAAATTTGTGGTCATTTTGAATGGAATTGATATTCTAAAGAGATTGACATTATCACAATTTTGTATTGAGGTTCATAATATGGCCATATGGAGTCTTGCTTCATAATGAAGAAACATATCAAGTACACCCCATGGATTGAAATCAAGGAGAGAAAACTCTTCAATTACACTCCACAAATGTTGAGTAAGTGAATTGGACTGGATTTGAAGGGAGAACAAAGCGAAAAAGTGTACCACCATCATTGAAATTTTGGAAAGAAGTGAAAATTGAAAATCCAAAATTGGGCTTGGTTTGGGCCTCCAAAGTCGTGAAACAGAATATAAATGAGATATGGATCATTCTGAGAAGCTTCTAGTGTCAAAATCTGTTAAGAAGCCATTGGAGCAAGTTGAAGAAAAAGCTTGAAGGTGAATATTCAATTTTGAAGAATCAGAGGGTTTCATCAAGAATTGATTATCAAGAAATGTTCACCATCAATCATTGAAGCTTTCTGCACTTGTTGGAGGAGAATTGAGGTCTGAAACCACCACAATCGAAGCTTAAAACCAGGTTTCCATTTATTGAATTTTCTCTCCATTCATGCGTTTTTAGTGGATTAGATTCATGTGGTTAGGTTACAATTAAGGTATAGATGATTTCTGGACAGAAAAATTAAGGTTTAGTGACAAATTAGGGATTGATCCATTTTTGGTTGAGATCTAGATTTCCCTATTCTTGAGGTTTTAGCGTGATTCATTAGTATAGTTGCAATCCTCGTGAAATTTCCCACAACTTTCGTTCAAAAAACGTTTGGATTGGTGGAGTATTGAGAGAGATAGGAGGTCACGAAGCTTTCCGGCGAAGCTCCGGCCAGTCGCGCCGGATTCTGCACTTCCCTCCCCTACACATTTTCAAATTGAAGAAGACATAATCATGGCCTTCCATTCGTTTGGAAAGTGAGACTTAGTCCTCGTATCCAAGGACTCCAAGCGTGCCACGTACCCCCTCCCCAAAACACGTCATTTTGCTTAAGTGATATCCCAAGTTCTTTCCAACACGCTGCATGAACCTAGAGTGTGCGAGTTCGAATCCTCGCGTGGTTGGTTTTTTTTGATTTTGTGAAGACTGAACTGAATTAATTTGTGACGTTGGGCCTTGGTTTCCCATGCTATCAACACCTCCCCCTGATAGGCCCAACATGAATAACACATAGAATCCTCACTTACTGCACCCCCTGGCATATTTGCATGAGAATTTTTTTTGCTGAGTTGAAACTCAGATGGGCCCAGCACCCATGTACTAACAACATCCCCCTGTATCGGGCCCAGGCGAGACTGCACTTGTTTTTCTTGCTAGCTGAACCCCTCCCTTATTTAATTCATAAAAAATAGTAAATTTTGATAATAAATTCTGGAAAAATTTGTGGATATAAACTGAGGTGTTTAGGATTTTATCATGCTTTTTATCTTAATTTTCCATGCATTTTCCATTTTATTTCATATTTTCTAGTGTAATATGTTTTTAATTATGGAATAATTGTGTGCTGATTTTGTCCATTTTATTTCTCACTCATATTTCTGAGTTTGATCTTGAGATTTTACATGATGGTTATATACATGTTGTTGGTATTGTGTGATTTTTATCATGATTTTTAGATGATTTTTAAATAGGGTTTTAGAGTAGTTGTTTAGGAGTGTTCATGATTGAATCCCTTTGGTGTACCCTTGAAACTTTAGATTTAATTTGAGCCTTTTGACTTAGGTTTAACCCCTAATTTTTGGACTATAGCATGTTGATACATGTAGGATGATATGATATTTTCCCTAGAATTTTTAGGAATGATTTTCATTTAGTTCCCTATTTTACAAATTAACTTCAGTTTAGGTGATTCTAACTTAGAGAACTTCATATGTTAACCTTGTAATTGGTCATTAGATGATTCTAAGTAGTGTATTCCTTCTTGATAGAATGGTAAGTAAGTAGATACCTCATTATGGTTTAGGGAGAGCCTTAGAGAGTGTTTTCTTTCTTCAAACAAACATGGCTTGCTTTGTGTACATGCCATTCCCATCTTATGATTCAAAGTCCTCATGTGAAAGCCCATCTCTCCTTTGGAGGGATGTATGGCATGTCATAATGAGTAGAACTTCTGAGGATGCATTTCTCTGATGACTGGTTGAGTGTCAGGAGGGATTCCCTTGGTTTCCTTCCTGCTTCCCATCATCAACCAATATTATTGGTGTTGAATATCTTCTCTCTTGAAGATGGACCTCTCTTGAAGATGGCTTGAGCTTGGAGTTTGCTTGCAGTTGTTTGGATGTTTACTATTTACCTTCTTTGCTGTTGAGCTATTTTGGCTGATACTCTTTCTGTTTGACTGTTGCTGGTGTGACTTGCTATTGTTGCATTCCTTTATCTTTGCAATTATTCATACTTGGCTTGAGGTTGAGATGAGCTTGTGGAGGCTCCTGCCCCACACATATTTCCTCCCTCACTTGCATTGCATGCATTTTATTTACAGTTGTTTACTGTTTAAGCTGATGCTTTATCTGTTTCTGTATACCATTGACATGATCCCCTAGGAATCTCACTTCCTTTGATAAGGAAGTGATGATTAGAACTTTAGGTTGAAACCTATGTATGATAACTTCTAGGAGTTCCCTGTTTCAAACCTCAACCATAGGATGAATCCTTGGCATGTCAACTGTTAGGACTTGATAATCTCCCCTTAGTTGAACCCGTTCTCTCTTCTCATCTCGAAACAAATCAAAATACAATAATAAAGTTTAACTGACATCGTATGTTACGAGCCTTAAGCTACTTGAGAAAGGGCTGTTGGAGAGTTTCTTTTCAACAGCTTGGATGTTTAGTATGGCACCCTTTGGGTGACATGCGACGCATTCACTCTCAGGTCATAGTCTCTAGTGCGATATTGGTTGCAAACATCCGTAAAAAACACTTCGTCCGTAAAAAACAAACAAACTTAAAAACCTTTTTGCCCCGTGGACCCATAATTCAAAGGAAGCTTTTTTGAAGAAAAGAGTGTCGTTAACTCCCAGTTCTACCGCAAACGGTAAAGCCTAAGTCTCCAAGGGTCGAGCTGCATACACCAAACTGCTGGAACTGTTTGTTAACCCCTCTCGAAAAACAGACGAATCTGAATTCCCGTAATCCGTCTTATCCCGAACTACGTAAGCTCTGATCTCTCATACCTTTTGAGAGTACGTAGGCACAATACTGATGTATTAGCGAGCCACATTCCCCCATCACCCGTAGTTAGGCGAACTACGTTGACTCTGATTTCTCATTCTCTGATGAGAATACGTAGGCATAAAGTGCGACGCTTTGCCGAGTCATTTTCCTTTCTTTTCAGATCGGCCTTAATAGGTAGATAGTAAAACCAGCCCGTCAGATAAACACAACAAGTGTGGATCCCATCGAGTACGATGGACGTGAGGGGTGCTAATACCTTCCCCTTGCGTAACCGACTCCCGAATCCAGACAATGGTTGTGATGACCTTGTCGTATACCTTTTTGTCAGGTTTTTCCGATCGTTACCTTTCCCGTTCTGTGGGATAAATAACGAAAGCTAGCGACTCTTCTATTTTGCCGGTACCTTACTTTCGCGGTAGCGACAGCTGGCGACTCTGCTGGGGACTCTGATAGTTTCCTGGGGATCCAACGTCCCCTAAGCGAGTCAATTGAGGTATCCAACGTCCCTGCGCGAGTCAATCCTAGCGCTTGCGTGTTTACCTGTTGGGTTGTGTTTATTTATCGCATTTTATTTCCCGCATTTTATTTTCAGTATGATATGATTATCTGTGCTATTGTGGGAGGGGCATTCTGATGAGTGAGAAGCCAAACCCATGCTTGAGTGTACTTAGCATTAGTTGTGGAAATTAGTGGGCGCGTGCTTGCTTTGCAGGCACTAGTGTCTCATGAAATCCACGCTAAGACGAGGTTCTCTCGGTTGACTTCTTTTTCGGCCCTTTGGGTCTCAGGGGTTGTTGGTTTGGAGGATTGTCGACTCTGGGGACCGATCATTTGTGACTCAGCAGAGTGAGGCCACTTCAAGGGATGATGATGCCACACCTTCTGGGTATCGTATCATCGCTCTTGAAAGTCTGTGACGCTGGGAAACGCATAAGATGCCATACCTTGTCTATGATTTAGGTCCATACCTGTGAGCGGGGTCGGGTTTATTGCAGGAAACTTTACCCTCCAGACTACCTGGTTTTCTTAACAGTGAATCGGTATTGTTGGGTTCAGAGGGTTCTCATCATCAGAGATATGTTTGTTCTAGACAGAGCAGAATTATTGGTACTCTTCAGGGTTTTGTTGTCAGAGCAGTGTTGTGGTTTTGTTGATACAGAGCTTTGGTCTCCTCAACAACGCTCTTGATCTCATGCTGCATGATTGCATCTTGCATTTTTGCATACTCATTTGCATATCATTAACGTGTGTCTGTGTTGCAGGTACATTATCCCCCGGTTCAGGTTTTCTTGCCTTCTGTTGTGCTATTATGGGTTCTCTGAGGAAGACCGTGGCCTATAAGCTCCCTACTCCAGATGTTGTTCAGTTGTCCAGTTTGATTGCTTTGGCAGATGATACTGTGAGAGGTGAATTCAGAAAGTCTTATGGGAAGCTGCTCAGTTTGGTCCGTAAACCTTCTGTGTATGAGTTGAATGGGTTATATGCCTTGTTGCAGTTCTATGATCCTCCTTTGAGATGCTTTACTTTCCCGGACTTCATTCTGGCACCTACATTAGAGGAGTATGCTGATTTGTTGGGTGTGCCTATCAAGAGTCAGATGCCATTTGTTCATATGGATGTTGAGCCTAATCTGGCTAATCTAGCTCTTTCTCTTCATCTGGATGCCTCTGAGTTGATCTTGTCCAGTTGGAATGGGGTTCCTGGTTTCTCTTTGCAGTTCTTAGTTGGGAAAGCCCAATAATGTGCCAAAGACGGTTGTTGGATTGTGTTTAACGCCATTCTTGCTCTCTGCATATATGGCATCATTCTGTTTCCTAACATGCCTGATTTTGTAGACTTGGACGCTTTTCATATCTTTGCATCAGGGAATCTAGTCCCTACCTTGATTGGCGATTTGTATCATTCCATCCATTACAAAAACGAAAATAGAAGGGGTAAGAATGTGCCTTGCTGTGTGCCCTTGTTCTATAGATGGTTTGATAGTCACCTACCCAAGAAGGGGCTATTTGCTTCATCTGCAGCCACAACTGAGTGGTCTGAGCGTTTGATGAGTCTATCAGCAGGGGATGTTATTTGGTTTGATAGAGATATATTGGGTACTGAGTTTATATTCAGCTGCAGTGGGTTTTCGAATGTGTCTTTAATAGGAAGGAAGGGTTGTATCAACTATAATCCATCTCTGCTTGTCCGACAGTTTGCTTATGCTTTGAGGGTTCCGCCAAAGGATGAAGAGGTGCAGGAATCTCTATACCTCACTGGTCTTCTAGAGGGGAATATGTTATCTCAGCTTCAGCATGCTTGGAATGATATTCGTAGACGAGGGAAACCATTGTTGGGAAAAAGTAATAGCCAAGCCTACGCTCTGTATGTGACCTGGATCAGAGCCAGAGCAGAGATTATAGGGATGCCTCTTCCCCTACTAAGCAGGAATGCCCTCCAGTGGTCGAAGAACCTACCACAGTGTCCATTCAGCAGTACAATCAGGTGCTACCTGAGAAGGAAGAACTGAGGAAGGCCAACGAGGAGTTGGAGAAAGAGTTGGTACAACTTAGGGGCGAGAGAAATGAAGTCGCCCATTCCTTCAAGAGGCAAACAGAGTTGGTGAACAGGTTAGGTACGGATTTGACTAAGCAGATAGCTAAGCGTGAACGCTTGGGTCTGAACTTCAAATCTTCCAATGATGTGCTTTCCACCAAGAAGCAGCACTTGGATGAAGCGTACCGGAGGATATCCAAGTTTAATCAGCAGTGGAATGCCACCATAACCAACAACAAAGAACGGGAGGATAAACTGAAACAACAGATCTCCAAAATGAAAAATCAGGTGAAGGCTAGTGAGAAGAGGTTTGATGAAGAAACCGCTCGCAGATATGCCGCTGAAGACCTGCTAAACAAGGCTCTCGCTAACCTGAAGGAGCGCAAGCAGAGGTTTGAATCCAAGAAACGGCGGTTAGAAGATTGTTTCGGCGAAGGAGCGTGGGAAGATTCCGTTAAAGGTCTTCAATACACTATTATGCAGAGGGAGTTACTCGTCACAGGGTTGCTCACTCGGCCTGATCATCCAGAAAAGAAGGGGTTGTTAGAAGAGTTTCGCGCCCGTGGCCATGCTTGACTATTTGTAATCCTTTGTTTTTGATCATTGTTGTATGCTGACCATCACCAGGCTTGTTGGTCGAGGTCATGCTGTTGATTCTGCTTGTACTCAGTGACACTGTATGCTGCCTTGATGGGCTTTATATATATATATGAGATGTTATTTTCATGATTGGATCCAGACTTCTTATTATCAACACCGGCACTCTGGCACTAGAATCGGGGGAGAAATCTCCCTAAGGCACAAACACACGTTTGCATTTGCATGAATCATTTGCATAACAGGTACCTTTCCATTTTTCTAACCCCCTGTTGATACAGGTTGTTTCAGGTTTGTCTCAGGTTGATCCGAGCAATGGAACGGGTACGAGTAGAGCTGAGAGAGGTCCGAGGCCAGCGGAGGCAGGTTATGAGGGACCAGCAGGCGCTCAAAGAGGAGAACGACCAGCTGAAGAATCAGGTGGGCCTGATGGCGGAAGTGCTAAAGAACATACTCCGAAGGAAATGTGAGCAAAAGCCCGAGGCTGCAACCGACATACTTGCTCCACGGGTATCTGAAGAACCCACACCTAGGCATGATAGGCCTAACAGACCCTCTGCACAGCAGGAACCTCGAACTGTTTCCCATCAGCAGCCACGTCCGGCTCCGCAAGACAACCCCAAAAGACAGGGTCAAAAGAGGAGACTATCTGACAGAACCCTCGATCCAATCCCGATGGATTATGACCAGTTGTTGCAACTCTTGCTCCAACTACAGTTGGGTAAACTTCGAACGTTGGCCCCAATGATTGGACAACTGCCACCCGACTGGGACGCGAACGCCCGTTGTGAATTCCACTCTGGAGCACCGGGGCACGATATACTAAACTGTAGAGCTTTTAAGCATAAGGTTCAAGACATTATTGAGTCAAGAATAATTGAATTCGTGTCGGGCGGCATGAGAGCATCAGGCAAATTCATCTCTTATCGTGCAAGAGAGATGGATGTTCCCATGATCTCATCTGAAGATGAGAAGGATCAGGAGTATATCTCGCGGTCTTTGAGGTCTGAATCACCTTGCCCACAACTTTTTCATGTTCCTGGGTCGAGCTCCAGGATGAAAACCCCTGAACACGAGGATCCGCACTAGGTCAGACCTCGTCTCCGGATTGTTTATGCCATACAGAATCGACAACCTCTCGCTTCGTTGCAGCAAAACTATCGGAGCCCGAATCAGAGTCAACCTCACAACAGTTGTTCTTCTGAACGAGTCTGAAGACTTCAAGGGTAGCTCCCCTCAGCAGCAAATAAGTGTGAAAGCCCAGTTCCCCGAAAGCTGGCGATCTGCATTTTATCATGTCATTTCTTTACATTTGTAGTTTCTTTCCTGTAGAATTGCAAATTTCGCTTGTAAAGCATGATTATTTTTCAATTGATATTGATAATGAAATAAATATGCATGTTTTGAACTAATCCATTTGTGTTCACTCTATTGATTTCTTTTATTTCAAACGCTTATTTAAGTGGAATCCGGGGAGGATGACGAGATCTAATGATGCGTAAGCTTCCGATGCTATGCTTTTGAACAAAAAACCCGTTGATGATGTACAAGCATTGTTTCAATTCCCAAACACCGGAGATATAAGGAAGAGAATCTCTTGTTAACCCCTTTGAGCCTAGTTGTAGGAGTTTCTTTTGGAAGATAAAAAACCCTCAATCTTAACTCGGGGCAGGGTAGGTGTCAGTTGATTTGACCAAGCGTTCAAATTACAACAAGGAGTGTCCGTTCGAGGATCAATCACACCACTATAGGTCGTATCTAAAAAAACCATGATGGTTAAACTTGGCCGACCAGGAGTGAAACAGTCACAATCTCTTTAACAAGTCATACGAGCCGATGCCATACGATTTGTTCCAAAAAAAAAAGAGAAAGAAAAAGAAAAAATCGAAAAGAAAAAGCCCGCTAAGTTGAATCTTGAAAGCAAGCGACTTAGGCAAAAATTAGGGTACCCCGCTGGACTTCAAAATTGAAGAAACTCAAGAGAGTTAGTCCAGGCAAAAGTTAGGGGAAAAACGAAAAAGCGAAAAATGAAAAGCGAAAAAGGATTACGAAAGAAAATCCTCGAGAAAGAACGAAATTGTATGGCTACTGGTGCCCAAACAAAGACGAAAAGTGAACGACTATCACTCCGAAAACTTGCGGTTTCCTAAACCATCACTTCTGTCATATAACCTTTGAAAGGTGAACGCTAAGGTCGAATTAGTTGAACGTAGGATGGAGAACATCAAGGAGAACAGGTGGGTTAAAACGAATTTTGAGCCTTTATCCTTTCTTTCTTAAACCATGAACCTGACCACGTTACAACCTTTAAAAGACCTAATTGAAATAGGTTTGTTTCGAAAGCATATTTCGGTAAAGATCGCGTTGGAACTGACTCCTAGAAAGGATTCCCATTACAGCGTTGTATTGATGTTGACATGTTAATGAATAATTTCATATATTTTATGTCATAAATTTTTTCCAGTGAACAAAAATGGATTTTTGAAAACTGCCATATGCATTGCATTTGATATGTCTTTTATGCAGAACAACTTGTTTTACTAACGAGTAAGCGCTTGACAGAAGGAAAGTTCCCACGGTGGAAGGATCTGATCAGGGCAGAATGCAGAATGCTAGAGTATTTCAGTGAACCGGGGCAAGCTATGTCGAATGATCACAGTATGGGACTCAGCCATCCAGAAATTGTTAATCCGGGGCAATCAGGTCGAGATTTGATGAATCTCTCGCAGCCAAGGGTAATACTCCCCACAGATCAGCCCATGAGGGGAAAAGTCATGACAAGACTAGGGAAGGTCACCCCGATAGCTTCGAAGCCATCCTTATCCTGAAGGTTATTAACTTGAAGCGCCTTTGCAAGGTTCAAAATGCTGAGGCAGATCCGGATGCAGAGAGTGCAGATTTCCTTTCAGGGAACATCCCCAAAGAGATCCCACCAGGCTGGGGCAAAAGCTGAAAGCGAAGGAGCCGTTTCTCCCCGTGTTGGCATAGATTATCCGAATTTACAAGAAGGTCATAAGATTCTGGGACAAGCCATCTCGAGTTCGTTTCATGGCATGTTTTTCCAAGCAGGATGATTCCTTCTTCCTCAGCGAGTTTAGCAACGTCTCCCCATGGAGTCTGAACACGGGGCCGAGAGCATTGATATGTCTCTCCAAGCAGAGATAGATTCTCCTCAGCCTGATGCATCCTGAGGAAGGATCATCATCTCCCCAGCTGAGTCATACGCAGAAGTGTATATTCATTCCCCAGCGCTGGGTCAGTGTGTAGTTTTCTTGTAGAAAACTATTCACAAGTGTTCAGCTTCTGATAGTTCAAACTGAAGTCTCCAGCGGAATTGAAATTCCCCACAGAGTTGTACTCTCCGCGGCAGGTAGGAGTGATTCCAATGTCTGGTTACCCTCCCCAGCCGAGTTTGCAGTTCCCCAAGAAAGCCGAGTTCTTGGAAGCCGTGCGGGCCATGATTGGTTTTCCCCAGTAGAGTGTTGAATAGCTGATGCTGTATTTCCCCATCGGAGTCGTTATCTCCAGGAGGTTTTTGTCGCGAAGGCCGTGCAGTTTATTTCTACGATTGACATCGTTTTCCTCAGCTTGTGGTTCGTACGCCTAGTTAAGCGGGTTCAGGTTCTCATAGAACTTCACTCCCCTGCAGCAGTCGACTGAAGTTCGTTTCCCCAGGCGGAATCCAATTGAGATTGGTGTGACTTCTTCTCCTCGGCAGGATGATTCCTTCCTCCACCAGAGTGGTTCTTTCTCCTTGACAGGAGGATTCTCCCTTCAGCATTTATTTTGCTGATGGGGTCGTAGCATTTTGCATGATTGCATAGCATTTACCCTAAAAACGCGTAGCATTTCCACCGTGTGGAGCATTACGCCATTGACGATCATATGCATATGAAGCATGAGCTAGGTCGTTACTTTTCCTGTTTTGCAGGTGTTCCTCCGCATAATGGTTTGCTCAAGATGAATCTTGAATTCCTTAGAAGAGTAGTTTGCTTAAGATGATTCTTAAAATCCCCAGTGAAGTCGCCATAGTGTTTGCTCAGGATGATTCCTGAAATCTCCGGCAGAGTGTTTGCTCAGGATGATTCCTGAAATATCCAGCAGAGTTATTGGTTCAGGATGATTCTTGAAGTCCCCGGCGGAGTTATTTGTCCAAGATGATTCTTGAAGTCCTCAGCAGAGTTGATTCATCCAGAATGATTTCTGGATCCCCGAAGCCGAGTTATTTGATAGTTCTCCAGAATCCCCAGCGGAGAGGTGTCACCCCAAGCAGGTCTTAAACATAGAAGTTGAAATTTCCTCGAAGACTTGATGATTGAAGTCCGGCAGCGGTGCCAAAACCCCTGACTTACTGATGAAGTCTAACTGCGAGGTCAAAGTAGTTCTCCCAGCTGACGCAGAGTGCCTGACGGTAAAAGATTGTGTATCCTTATTGATCCGTGAATGATTAAGGATCCCATTTCAAGACTTACTGACGAAGTCCAACTGTGATGTCGAAGCAGTTCTCTCAGCTGATGCGAAGTGCCTGATGGCAGAAGTTTGGATATCCCTATTTGATACATGATTGACCGAGAATTCTATTCCCGACTTACTGACGAAGTTCGGCTGACGCCCGAAAATTTCTTTAAATGCCCGACGGCATGATTAACTTGATTGTTAAAAGTTCCTAATGACCTGATGAGTCCCGAGGAATCCTTCTGCTGCAATGCCACAAAATGCCTGACGACAATATCAACTATGTATCGCCGGTTACCAAGTGACCAGTGATCCCTTGATGATTTGAGGAAGAAGCTGCAGCGAAATCTGATAATCATCCCGACGGAGATTTGAGAGTAGCCATTCACCAATTACCAAATGATCGGTGATCCCTTATTGACTTACTGATGAAGTCCGACAAAGATGTTGTCGACGTGCCTAGCGACACGATGAGTCCATAGGTGACGATAAGGAATTCTTCTGCAGTGGCGAAGAATGCCTGACGGCAGAATCAGCCATCGTTCACCAGTTACCGAATGACCGGTGATCCCTTATTGACTTAGTGATGAAGTCTGACAAAGATGTTGTCGACGTGCCTAGAAACACGATGAGTCCATAGGTGACGATAAGGAAATCTTCTGCAGTGGCGCAGAATTCTCGACGGCAGAATCAACCATCATTCACCAGTTACCGAATGACCGGTGATCCCTTATTGACTTACTGATGAAGTCCGACAAAGATGTTGTCGACATGCCTAGCAACACGATGAGTCCATAGGTGAAGATAAGAAATTCTTCTGCATTGGTGCAGAATGCCCGACGGCAAAATCAGCCATCATTCATCAGTTGCCGAGTAACCGGTGATCCCTTATTGACTTACTGATGAAGTCCGACAAAGATGTTTTCGACGTGCCTAGCGACACGATGAGTCCATAGGTGACGATAAGGAATTCTTCTGCAGTGGCACAGAATGCCCGACGGCAGAATCAGCCATCGTTCACCAGTTACCGAGTAACCGGTGATCCCTTATTGACTTACTGATGAAGTTCGACAAAGATGTTGTCGACGTTCCTAGCAACACGATGAGTCCATAGGTGACGATAAGGAATTCTTCTGTAGTGGCGCAGAATGCCCGACGGCAGAATCAACCATCGTTCACCAGTTACCGAGTAACCGGTGATCCCTTATTGACTTACTGATGAAGTCCGACAAAGATGTTGTCGACGTTCCTAGCGACATGATGAGTCCATAGGCGACGATAAGGAATTCTTCTGCTATGACGCAGAATGTCGGACGGCATAATTGACCATCCATTACCAGTTACCATGTAACTGGTGACCCCTTGATGACTTGAGGATTAAGATCTACGGAAAAATCAAATGATTATCCTGACGGAAATTAGACCCTTCACCGGTTACCGTGTGACCAATTCCCCAACAGAGTTGCCGTGCAACTGTCAGGCTCAGTGTTGAAGATGTTCCTACCAATCAGAGTATCGTTTACCTGTGTGGTTGGCAAATCGCCAGTTACCGTGTAACCAGTGATCCCTTGATGATTCGAGGGCGCAATGATATCAGATAAATCAAAGAATCATCCTGACGGAGATTCAGATCAGTATTTCTCCAGCTAGTTGCCGTGCAGCTATTGTTTCAGTTTCCAAAGATTTGTCCCCATCGGAGTACCGTGTACTTGTGCAATTGGCAAATTCTCAGGTTTGTTGGTATTCAACCGTCTCGTACCTTGATTGTTTGAGAGTCGTTCGCTTCTCACCCAGTCAGGTCCAAGCCGTTTGAATAGGGGCAACTTTTGCACCCCAAAATTTGCCCAACATCTCTTTACCTAGCTTATGTTTCATTTCATTCACATTAGCATTATCATTTGCATTTCATTGACATGTATGTAGGAGATCAAGATGTATGATTACCAATTAAGAGCTATACAAGACTATGAAGCCAGATAAATAAGGTTATTCAAGTGTTCAAGGGTTGATATCCTTGTCAGAGAAGTTAAAAGATCCTCAGAGAGAGTGATTGAAACCAAGAGGGTGTGTCTCCTAACTTGAGAGTTGTGGAAAGCCATCAGATGATTCTTAAGCCATGAAGATGGACTTGAGGTCTTGAGAGAGTTCATGAGAAGTGTTGAGGATCACTTTGAGGCCTAAACAAGTCATTACGCAAGATTAAGAAGCCTCAGCCATGATTGATGCAGCTAGGGTTTGACTGGGTCAACCCTAAGTCAACTGAGGATTTGAAGGAAGTTGAGACTTAATTCAAGATCCATGGGATCATGGATCGATACATTGAGATGTTCTAAGGATGACTCCAAGGTTAAATCAGCATGATTGAAGAGTTTGAGAAGTTTCAGGCTAGGGTTTCTAAGACTTGACAGTGTAAAATCCCCTAGCTTGACCCCTGACTTCCATGCCATTTAACTCAAGATATGATTGTCATATCATCTTGACCCCAACATTATTGTTGTAGGGCATGGTCTTAGCTTTAATTTTAGTACTAGAAGTCCTTGATAGGGTTTATAGAACTCAAGTTATGAGCCAGACAAGTTATAGGTCATCTGAGGCATGTGAATTTGGAGTTTGAAAGTTATCCAACTTGCATGACACTTTTTCCCAAGCAGGATGATTCCTATGAACTTTTGGTCAACATGAATATTGTTCCTTATTCTCTTAGCTTTCCATAGAGTACTAGAAGTACATGATTAGATTTGTAGAACTCAAGTTATGGCTTTGACAAGTCAAGGGTATTTTGGGTATTTGGACACTACAGGTCATTTTGAATCATAGGTCAATTTCATTATCTTGCAAGCTTCAAATGGATTTTTGTTCAACATGAAAGTTGCTCAAAATGATGTTTTTAGATTAGCCAAGTATCAAGAGTCCATTGATATGGATTATATCAAGCATTGGTTGAAGAAAATTCACATAAAGACCATTTTAATGAATTAAAATGTGAAAATTCAAAACAATTGGAAATAATATGTTTTCAGGTCAAATTTCTGGTAATTTTGAATGGAATTGATATTCTAAAGAGATTGGCATTATCACAATTTTGGATTGAGGTTCATAACATGGCCATATGGAGTCTTGCTTCATAATGAAGAAACATATCAAGTACACCCCATGGATTGAAATCAAGGAGGGAAAACTCTTCAATTACACTCGACAAATGTTGAGTAAGTGAATTGGACTGGATTTGAAGGGAGAACAAAGCAAAAACATGCACCACCATCATTGAAATTTTGGAAAGAAGTGAAAATTGAAAATCCAAAATTGGGCTTGGTTTGGGCCTCCAAAGTGGTGAAACTGAATATAAATGAGATATGGATCATTCTGAGAAGCTTCTGGTGTCAAAATCTGTTAAGAAGCCATTGGAGCAAGTTGAAGAAAAAGCTTGAAGGTGAATTTTTGATTTTGAAGAATCAGAGGGTTTCATCAAGAATTAATTATCAAGAAACGTTCACCATCAATCATTGAAGCTTTCTGCACTTGTTGGAGGAGAATTGAGGTCTGAAACCACCACAATCGAAGCTTAAAACCAGGTTTCCATTTCTTGAATTTTCTCTCCATTCATGCGTTTTTAGTGGATTAGATTCATGTGGTTAGGTTACAATTAAGGTATAGATGATTTCTGGACAGAAAAATTGAGGTTTAGTGACAAATTAGGGATTGATCCATTTTCGGTTGAGATTTAGATTTCCCTATTCTTGAGGTTTTAGCGTAATTCATTAGTATAGTTGCAATCGTCGTGAAATTTCCCACAACTTTCGTTCAAAAAACGTTTGGATTGGTGGAGTATTGAGAGAGATAGGAGGTCACGAAGCTTTCCGGCGAAGCTCCGGCCAGTCGCGCCGAATTCTGCACTTCCCTCCCCTACACATTTTCAAATTGAAGAAGACATAATCATGGTCGTTCATTTGATTGGAAAGTGATACTTAGTCCTCGTATCCAAGGACTCCAAGCGTGCCACGTACCCCCTTCCCAAAACACGTCGTTTTGCTTAAGTGATATACCATGTTCTTTCCAACGCGCTGCATGAACCTAGAGTGTGCGAGTTCGAATCCTCGCGTGGTTGGTTTTTTTTTCATTTTGTGAAGACTGAACTGAATTAATTTGTGACGTTGAGCCTTGGTTTCCCATGCTATCAACACCTCCCCCTGATAGGCCCAGCATGAATAACACATAGAATCCTCACTTAATGCACCCCCTGGCATATTTGCATGAGAATGTTTTTTTGCTGAGTTGAAACTCAGATGGGCCCAGCGCCCATGTACTAAAAACACCCCCCTGTATTGGGCCCAGGCGAGACTGCACTTGTTTTTCTTGCTAGCTGAACCCCTCCCTTATTTCTTCTAATTTCTTTTCTTTTAATTTTCGTTTTAATTGCTTGTGAGATTTAATTCATAAAAAAATAGTAAATGTTGATAATAAATTCTGGAAAAATTTGTGGATATAAACTGAGATATTTAGGATTTTATCATGCTTTTTATCTTAATTTTCCATGCATTTTCCATTTTATTTCATATTTTCTAGTGTAATATGTTTTTAATGGTGGAATAATTGTGTGCTGATTTTGTCCATTTTATTTCTCACTCATATTTCTGAGTTTGATCTTGAGATTTTACATGATGGTTATATACATGTTGTTGGTATTGTATGATTTTTATCATGATTTTTAGATGATTTTTAAATAGGGTTTTAGAGTAGTTGTTTAGGAGTGTTCATGATTGAATCCCTTTGGTGTACCCTTGAAACTTTAGATTTAATTTGAGCCTTTTGACTTAGGTTTAACCCCTGATTTTTGGACTATAGCATGTTGATACATGTAGGATGATATGATATTTTCCCTAGAATTTTTAGGAATGATTTTCATTTAGTTCCCTATTTTACAAATTAACTTCAGTTTAGGTGATTCTAACTTAGAGAACTTCATATGTTAACCTTGTAATTGGTCATTAGATGATTCTAAGTAGTGTATTACTTCTTGATAGAATGGCAAGTAAGTAGATACCTTATTATGGTTTAGGGAGAGCCTTAGAGAGTGTTTTCTTTCTTCAAACAAACATGGCTTGCTTTGTGTACATGCCATTCCCATCCTATGATTCAAAGTCCTCATGTGAAAGCCCATCTCTCCTTTGGAGGGATGTATGGCATGTCATAATGAGTAGAACTTCTGAGGATGCATTTCTCTGATGACTGGTTGAGTGTCAGGAGGGATTCCATTGGTTTCCTTCCTGCTTCCCATCATCAACCAATATTCTTGGTGTTGAATCTCTTCTCTCTTGAAGATGAAGACCTCTCTTGAAGATGGACCTCTCTTGAAGATGGCTTGAGCTTGGAGTTTGCTTGCAGCTGTTTGGATGTTTGCTGTTTACCTGCTTTGCTGTTGAGCTATTTTGGCTGCTACTCTTTCTGTTTGACTGTTGCTGGTGTGACTTGCTATTGTTGCATTCCTTTATCTTTGCAATTATTCATACTTGGCTTGAGGTTGAGATGAGCTTGTGGAGGCTCCTGCCCCACACATATTTCCTCCCTCACTTGCATTGCATGCATTTTATTTACAGTTGTTTATTGTTTAAGTTGATGCTTTATCTGTTTCTGTATACCATTGACATGATTCCCTAGGAATCTCACTTCCTTTGATAAGGAAGTGATGATTAGAACTTTAGGTTGAAACCTATGCATGATAACTTCTAGGAGTTCCCTGTTTAAAACCTCAACCATAGGATGAATCCTTGGCATGACAACTGTTAGGACTTGATAGTCTCCCCTTAGTTGAACCCGTTCTCTCTTCTCATCTTGAAACAAATCAAAATATAGTAATAAAGTTTAATTGATGTCGTACGTTACGAGCCTTAAGCTACTTGAGAAAGGGTTGTTGGAGAGTTTCTTTTCAACAGCTTGGATGTTTAGTATGGCACCCTTTGGGTGACATGCGATGCATTCACTCTCAGGTCATAGTCTCTAGTGCGATATTGGTTGCAAACATCCGTAAAAAACACTTCTTCTGTAAAAAACAAAAAACAAACTTCAAACCTTTTTGCCCCGTGGGCCCATAATTCAAAGGAAGCTTTTCTGAAGAAAAGAGTGTCATTAACTCCCAGTTCTACCGCAAACGGTAAAGCCTAAGTCTCCAAGGGTCGAATGCGTACACCAAACTGCTGGAACTGTTTGTTAACCCTACTCGAAAAATAGACGAATCTGAATTCCCGTAATCCGTCTTATCCCAAACTACGTAAGCTCTGATCTCTCATACCTGTTGAGAGTATGTAGGCACAATACTGATGTATTGGCGAACCACATTCCCCCATCACCCGTAGTTAGGCGAACTACGTTGACTCTGATTTCTCATTCTCTGATGAGAATACGTAGGCATAAAGTGCGACGCTTTGCTAAGTCGTTTTCCTTTCTTTTCAGACCGGCCTTGATAGGTAGATAGTAAAACCAGCCCGTCAGATAAACACAACAAGCGTGGATCCCATCGAGTACGATGGACGTGAGGGGTGCTAATACCTTCCCCTTGCGTAACCGACTCCCGAATCCAGACAATGGTTGCGATGACCTTGTCTTATACCTTTTTGTCAGGTTTTTCTGATTGTTTCCTTTCTTGTTCTGTGGGATAAATAAGGAAAGTTGGCGACTCTTCTGTTTTGCCGGCACCTTACTTTCGCGGTAGCGACAGCTGGCGACTCTGCTGGGGACTCTGATAGTTTCCTGGGGATCCAACGTCCCCTAAGCGAGTCAATCGAGGGATCCAACGTCCCAGCGCGAGTCAATCCTAACGCTTGCGTGTTTACCTGTTGGGTTGTGTTTATTTATCGCATTTTATTTCCCGCATTTTATTTTCAGAATGATATGATTATCTGTGTTGTTGTGGGAGGGGCATTCTGATGAGTGAGAAGCCAGACCCAGGCTTGAGTGTATTTAGCATTAGTTGTGGAAATTAGTGGACGCGTGCTTGCTTTGCAGGCACTAGTGTCTCATGAAATCCACGCTCAGACGATGTTCTCCCGGTTGACTTCTTTTCCGGCCCTTTGGGTCTGAGGGGTTGTTGGTTTGGAGGATTGTCGACTCTGGGGACCGATCATTTGTGACTCAACAGAGTGAGGCCACTTCAAGGGATGATGATGCCACACCTTCTGGGTATCGTATCATCGCTCTTGAAAGTCTGTGACGCTAGGAAACGCATAGGATGCCATACCTTGTCTGTGATTTAGGTCCATACCTGTGAGCGGGGTCGGGTTTATTGCAGGAAACTTTACCCTCCAGACTACCTGGTTTTCTTGACACTGAATCAGTATTGTTGGGTTCAGAGGGTTCTCATCATCAGAGATATGTTTGTTCTTGACAGAGTAGAATTATTGGTACTCTTCAGGGTTTTGTTGTTAGAGCAGTATTGTGGTTTTGTTGATACAGAGCTTTGGTTTCCTCAACAACGCTCTTGATCTCCTGCTGCATGATTGCATCTTGCATTTTTGCATACTCATTTGCATATCATTAACGTGTGTCTATGTTGCAGGTACATTATCCCCCGATTCAGGTTTTCTTGCCTTCTGTTGTGCTATTATGGGTTCTCTGAGGAAGACCGTGGCCTATAAGCTCCCCACTCTGATGGGCTAAAGACGTGTCTACTTATGCGTCTAGCGGTATCTTACTGCAAGTGCACAGCCTATCGAAGTAATATTTAAGATTATCGATCCACAGGGATTCTATCGTTACTTAGTGCTAGATGAACTTCTAGTTTAGCTAAGGCGAATAGTTGTCACGATTGTTGTTGGTTTTCTAAGACTATTGAAGGCGGAATTAAATTCAAGTTTTTAATAAAATAATACTAAGACGGTCGGTATGTAATTATACTAACTTAGGTGGGTCAATCTAACCTAGGCTTATAAAGATGTTCACTTAATCTATTCGGTAGAGATTACTAGTTTGAATACCCTCAACTCACACTCTCGTGGTCTTGAATCAGATCTTACCCCTAAAGCCCTATGCCTGCTCTCGCTAGCCCATAAGTGTTTAGAGATAATTTTTGGAAGCTAAATAATTCTAATTTATCTTAAAGCGCTCTCGCTGTATTTAATTTAAATGCCTAACTTTAGCTATCTGGTTAAAATCTCACACTCTCGTGGTCTTGACCCAACATAATACCCTTTTCTTACTCTCGTAACGAAAAGGTCGAATTCAATTAAAAAGCATCAGCCAGAATGTTAAGCGATTAATTATTTTAGCCCATGGTTATATTTTACCGGTTAAGTTGGTTATAACTACATACCGCCCTAAGGTGTTTAGCTACTCATCGAGGTTAAATCAGACTCAGAGTTAATTATTGACTTACTAATGGCAGGAAAATAAATAGACATTATAAGTAAATTAAATTGCAATAATTGAAAAACCTGATTAACAAATATCTGAGTAGACTCCTTCTTCCACAGACCGGAAGGCTTGGAGTAGGCGGAAATGAAAATTAAACGAATGCTGAGGCTGGAAACAATTAAAAGTATAACAATTCCCTAATGTTGGAAATTGTTACACGGTTGGTTTGGATACAAATAAAATAAGACAGAAAGTAAAACAAATGCTGGAATAATAATTCTGGTGGTAAGGTAATTTGGCAGAGCTTCCGCAGGAAATTTGGATAATGAAGTCTGTCCTGAGTTCTCCTGAGCTGGTCCTATTTATAGAGCTTCCAATGGGCTGGTGCCTTGGTCTTTGCTTCTTGGGCTTTGCTGGAGTGGTTGAGAAAATGTTGGGAAGTGGCAGCAGAAAATGGGAGAAGTCTTCCTCACGTGCTGTCTTGAGGAGAATTACTAGGAGGAGTGGTCTTCACTGGTGGCTTGACGTAGTCTGAGTCAAAATCAAGTTATATCCTTGTCACGGGCGTGACAAGGTGTAATACCCCAAATTTTACCCTTATATTTAGTCAGTCATTTCGCATATCATCTCATATGTACATTTGCTAACCACTAACAAGTTATGAAGGTTTTTGTTTTGCAGATTGGGTCTCAGGGGTATTTTGGTCATTTTACACAAATTCTACCAATTCTTTGAAAAAGGGCTGTTATTACGTTCTGAGGCATTTATTTGCCAATTGGGTCAAGGTGCCGGTTTGTTTTGTCAGAAATATGATTGGACTCGGGGTCGCGTCTTGTTTGATATTGAAACATTTCTGAAACAGTTTTGTTTCCTCTTAGTAAAATGAAGTTGGGTTGAAAAAGAAGTGGATACTGTTAAGGCTATTTTGAGAAGAGATGTGATCAACGGGATATAATCATATGGCGGGGTATCATTTATAAAAGGCAAAGGAGAAATAAGTTTTAAATATTTTTGAACTTTGTGTTCATAAGTACTTATAAGTTACAACTCAAGAAGGAACTTAAATAATTCTGAATTATTATTCATGGATACTCTGAATTTACAAGTGAGAAAGTAAATATGAATATTTGTTGAATTTCATTTCATAAATATTTATAGTTTACAAATTGATAAAGTGAATTCGAATTTGGTTTACAAGAGTTTCATTTACAATAAATCCTAAATCCTAAAAGTTCCTAAATGCCTTCATGCTGTCCTTGAGCTTCTCCACGAGTCCTCGACTAACCTGCACGTCAAAACAATACAACACAGAATGGAAAAGTGTTAGAGGTTGTTTGACACTCTCAGAACAATTGTCATCATCGAGTGCCGGGAGGGCACAACCGAAGCCGCATCCTACTCCCGTTACCGGTCCATGCCATTGGCATCAAATCAGGTAGTTTCGCTCTTATCTTAATAGGTGACCGAGAGAGAAAGAGATAAAAGAAGTTTTGGGCCGAAAGAGGATTCACGCGACTTTGGATTCAATACTAGGCATCATCTCATCAAGTAAATTCTCCAAATTGATAACCAAACCGAACTAAAATCTGAACCATTTCTCCATCACCTACAAGCATAACATCATCACTAACACAATAACAGTTAGCAAACAACATCATTATTCGCAAGCAGTATCAGCACATAAGCTACATATCTGCAAGCCAGTATTTGCAAGCAAGTAATGTCGCAGTATCAGCAACAACAGTTAACATTTTCATGACAGCAGGTAGCTTATCAGGCCTGCATTAAAGAAGGCAAGGATCCTATACAGCAAGACATATGTGCATTGCACACCCAACTGATAACCATGTTCTGCACTAAGAAAGTTAGTGAGCGGGCACAATGCCTTACGCACGAATTGGCAACAGCCAGCATCCAAAGCGCATCAGACAAACGGGTCTATTCCCCAATCAGCCCAACACCAGTATGGAAAGAAACATGAAAACTCCCATCAATGGAATGCTATCCAATGCTGGAAATCTGCAGCTTTTGGAGCAGACTTTCCCAATGATCAGTGCGTAAATTGAATGTATGAATGCAGACCCCCGCCAACTGCATAAGCCACAACTACAGCGTACAACCTACATTGGGCATAAATCATAAACAGCCAAGATTAGTCAACAACAATAACAGCATAACAGGCATAACAGGTCAAATTAGCGAAGCAAAACTGTTACACCTTTTTCAAATTCGGCAACGTCCTGCAATTGTATGATACACCAGGCGAGTAAACTTGAGAGATGTGACCAAGTGGCAACTCACAAAGATGCAGCTCCAACTGCTATCGACACGGCTTTGAGCATGTCTTCCTGACTTGCATTTATGATGAAGGATGCAATCATCAGCCAGCAGCAAGTCTTTGTCTCTGCGTGCGTAAAACTGGTAAATCAGGCATTGGCATGATGTTTTGGGGAAATAGAAAATCAAGGCATTTTATTAATAAATGAACTACAGGACTGATAATCTAAAGGAGAGTGAAATTTAACTCCGGCCCTCAGCTCAACTCATCATCGGGCACGAGACTCGAGCAGCCAGGAGGACTATGGCCATGGCCATTATCAAACTCCCTACCGAGCATCGAAAATCGAAATAAGGCAACTGTTTCGAACAATTCAATGTAATTCGCAAGGCAACTACATCCGACAACCCAATGTGGCTCAGACTATTAAGTCGTCATCACCATTATGTCCTTTCTCGCCAATGGCACGAGACCGGCAGCCTCCGAACTTATTTGCACCTGAAAGCAGAAGAGAGAAAATCAGTGTACTTCCCAAATAACGCGAAACTCATCACAAGTCAAAATGGATTATATCAGTAAAACCAGATTTATCAGAACAGATCAATCCATATCAACAGGCGAATCACAAAAGTCCACAACTGGATATCAGTAGCAGCATCAGATCGAAATCCATATCAGAAGACAAAGCTGGATACTAAAACTGAACTGCACTATCCGAATTCATAAACATCACAGAAAAATCAAGCTTCATGTTCGAAAAAGCAAAAATAGGCAAGGAAAATCATAAACAGCGTGGAACTGATTGGGAAAATTTGAAGCAAGTCAAACAGGGAAGAGCAGGTTCAATTTACAAATAACAAAGCCAGCTCAATTCAGTTCAAAATCATGTCAAAAACTAAAGACCTGCTCACTGAAACTTTGCCAGTCATATTGATCCCAACCGTAAATGAAAGTCACCAAAAAGTAAGGCTCAGTTGTCATCCATCACGGCCAATTCACTATCAGCTTCAACTCAGGAAGTCGAAGAGAATGAAATCAGTTCATGTCAGCTCACAGCAAATGCCCAAATCTAGAGCAAGTTTTGATGGCTCCAAAACAAATTAATCGAAACCCAAAGACTGGATATCTGTATCTGAAAAGAGGATCGAAACAAAATTCGGTTGAGGTCAATTGATCCAAATCCTACCAGAAAAGATAACAGAAATCAAATCAGAATCACAATAGAACAAATCCACATCTGCAAAATAACACCAGAATCGATATCAAATCCAATCTCAGTTTCGAATCCCACCAGAAAAGATAACAGAAATCAAATCAAATCAATTTCAATCAGAATCATATCTCAGTAACGTAAAAAACCCAACAAAAGCCCAAAAGGAGAGATTATAAAAGGACAACATCACCTCGTAGAAGAAAAAGGGAAGAGGGCCAAGAAAAATCACTGAACGAGAAACCCTAACGACCGCGACGTCAGAAGAAGGAGAAGTTTTCCACCAAAACCATCACGAGACTTCAACTCGTTCACGCGAAGGACCGCCGGCGCCGTTTAACCAAACGACGAGCAATCAACCGCCTCAGCCTCAGAATCTCTTCATCATCGGCCGGTTCCACTTTAAATGTAAGCCATGGGATGTTTTTCATCACAGATTTCATGTCTTGTTTCAGGAATAAGGAAGATCGGAGAGAATCGCGGCGAGAGAGAAGAAGAATGAAGTGTAAACGGCGCTGCGAAAAACCAAAGGGTTCTGAAACCCTAAAATGATCTTGTGATTACAATCACCTCAACCGGGTTGGGTCCGGAGGTAATGACCGGCCCAACCCTTTTATTTTTTTACTTTCTTTTTCTTTTTTTTAATTAAATTATCAAATTTTAAAAAAAAAATATTTAGGTTGTTTTTTAAATAGTAAAATTGAAATTTTTTTTTTATATTAAAAATCAAAAACATTTTTTTAAGTATAAAAATCAAAAACATTTTTTTAAAATATTAAAATTAAAACATTTTTTTAATAATTAGAGTCAATATATTTTTTAAAACCAAGAGAAAATATTTTTTAAAGATTAAGATCTTCTTTTTTTTTATTTATTCATTATCAAGTAAAAAAAATTAAGCTTAGATTCATATTAAACTTCTCATAAAATAAGAAACCACAAAAAATGTCCCATAGCTTCATGCTTCTGTTTTCATAATTGTGTTTACTAACCTAGTTCGTTCACTGTGCAGCTTACCATGTTGTTTCTTTATGTTCGCGTTCTTAAAATTGAATTGTATCATATTGTTGTAACTGTTCTTCCTCTGTAACCTTGCGAATCTTGACAATCGCATTTACGTTTCCGCATTTAAATTTCCGCTGATGTATGATTTCTCACACTGTCATTACTATTATTTTGTCACATTGCACGCACCTCCGAAGGAATTAGGTCTAGCTTTTGGTCGCCGCGCCAATAGTCCTCAACTTCAAACCCTTACAACCTCACAAACCCTAAATTTCACAAATGCCTCGCCGCAGGCAAGATTACAAATTTATCCTAGTTTTAGGTCAAAGAGCCGCCGCGCTCATTTTAGGGTTTCCCGCCGTGGAATCCCTAACCTAATTTAACCCTAATTACAACTTAACATTTCAACGTAGAGATTTGGAGTTTCTACACTCCGCGTAAGCGTGTCCTTAAGATGCGTTTATTCCCCTTGAGACCTTGACCACTGTCAAGAAGTCTCTAACCTCCCTTTTGAGGGGAACTACGATTACTCTGATTCCACTCCCGTAAGGATACGTAGGCACAAGATGCGATGTCTTGCCGAGTAAACTTAGAATTAACCCCTTAGGTTTATTTTCTCACTTTTAATCCTTTGTACATATACCTTAAGCAAATGAATAAAGCAAAATAGTGAACATCTGAACAAAAGGTTCCCGTAGAGTACTACGGAAGTTTAGGGTGCTAATACCTTCCCTAATCTTAACCAACCCCCGAACCCTAGATCTTTCCCCGCATTGTGTTTACGATGCAAAATAGGTTTTCCCTCTTTTTACCTTTTCCTTCGGATAAATCAAAGAGCGGTTGTGAATTGAATTGCGATTCAAACTCATTAATAGTTTGTGATCCTATTTCCACCGCAACAGAAGATGGCGACTTCACTGGGGACTCCTAAACTTTTGAGGGTTATCCCAAACTTGTTCATATTTATTACTATCTGCGTTATTATTCATTTTGCATATTTGTGCTTTGATTGTGGGACTGTTCCTTGTGCTGTGAGATAGGTCCTAACCCGGATCTAGTGTACCTTAGGTAAATGGCAATAGACCAAAGAAACTGTACGACGTATATCGATACGGTTGATCTGGTGGCCATAGTTAGTGCGACTTCTTGGTTGGTGCTTATATTCCTTAAGTCAAGTTGAGGATAATATTGAGGCTGCCATATGTTGTCAATGCACTAACTGACTTTTAGAACCCTAGTTAACTCATCTTGGCCTTTAGAAAGTAGTGAGGTAACCGACTTTGGTGCAGACTGAAGTTGGTTGACACTCGATACTACGCTCATTGAGATCTTAAACTTGGAGGGTTTTGGTTGGCAAGTAAGTTGCCTTCTGAACAACCACCCTGGTGAAAGATCAATGATATTGAGATCCCTTAGAACCTGGTTACTTTTGTAGGACAGGATGAACCATCTAACTTCAGGGGAGGGTACTTGCCTTTGAACCTCATGCAGGCCTTTAACCTAGGACTTTGTGTGTTTTCATGCATTGCATCCATGAAGCATCTCATCGCATTGTATTTCATGGAGTTCAAACATCATTTATGGATATCACGGGATACCATAAAAAAATATATATATAAAATGAAAAACAAGAAAAAGATTTCCTTGGTATCCCACGACATTAGTAAATGTTTAGAATTCCATGAAATCTTCATTTACATTCACAGTTTAGCATCATACTTTTGCATTACATGTGTCTCCCGATTTCTCACACTCGGTTCTCTCACCTTCCAGTTTCGTCACCCTGAGTTCTCGGCACCAATACAACACCAGAGCTCAAACTCGGAAAAGAATGGAGGATCAGGCAAAAGAGATTGATCGCCTTAGCAATGAACTTGAAGATCTTCGAGGGGGTATGGGGCGTATGATGGAATTGTTACATGTCATGAATGCTAAGATGGATACCCAGCCCACTGTTGTTTCTGAGATTACCGGCATTACTGTGGACCCTCCACCAAGTGTGACCGTAGCCAGGGACCCACCTTATGGTCTTGCTCCCGGTTTTGTGCCTCCTCAAGCCACTGTTCCGATTAATCAACCTGTTCAGCAAGCCGTGCCTTTATTTTCTGAAGTTTCTAGGGGGGCTCCTATCTTTGCACCACCTGTTGTACACACTCGTGCGCAACCGTACTCCAATGAGACAGTTTTTGATAATCTTGATGAGAATGTTGAGGGTTATGAGAAACATGATAAGCTTCGTGAGGAAGTAGACACTATCGTCCAGAGATTGAAAAAGGTAGAGGGTGATCAAATTTTTGGGACTGCTGCAAGGGATGTTTGTTTGGTCTCAGGTTTGGTTATTCCCCCGAAGTTCAAAACTCCGAACTTCGATCGTTATGAAGGTGCCACCTGTCCTAAGAGTCACTTGATCATGTATTATCGCAAAATGGCTGCCCATGTTGAGAATGATAAACTGATGATTCATTGCTTCCAAGACAGTTTGAAGGGCGCTTCTTCCAAGTGGTATTTAACTTTAGACCAGTCTCGCGTTAAGAGTTTTCAAGATTTATCTGACGCTTTCATCAAACACTACAAGTACAATATGGATCTGGCTCCTGACAGAAGACAGTTGTTGAGTATGTCGCAAAAGAATTCTGAGTCATTCAAAGAGTATGCTCAAAGGTGGAGAGAGACTGCTTCGCAGGTAGAACCTCCTTTGACCGAGAAAGAGTTAGCTGATTGGTTTGTCGACACAGTCCGTCCAGAATTTTACGAGAGAATGGTGGGTAGTGTGACTTCAAATTTCTCCGACATCGTTGCTGTGGGTGTCAAGATTGAATTGGGTATGAAGAGTGGTAAAATGACAAATAATCATGGTGCTTCTAAGGATCAGCCGAAGAAACCTCCGTATAGCTCCCAGAAAAAGAAGGAGGGTGAGACTAATGCTATATCCTCTGGTAGACCAAGGGAACGCTTTTATCGGCATCCGCAAGGTTATGCTCAACCTCAAGGGTACCCAGTCCAATATGCTCAACAACCCTATGTGGCAGCTATTACACCTTCTTTCAATCAACAGGTTCCTATGTATCAACCTATGCAACAACCTCCTGTTTATCCGCCTCCTGTCAACTACCTACAGGCGCCTAATACTCCTGCTCCTCAACAGCCAAAGAGTCCGGCTCCTCGCCAGAATATGCCGAACAGAAGAACGTATAAACCTTGTCCGCCGATCCCGATGACTTTTACCGAGTTGTATCCCTCTTTGGTCAAGCAGGGTCTCATCACTACTCGGGCTTTGGGTCCGCCTCCTAATCCTCTTCCCGCCAATTACAACGCCGCCGCTCATTGTTTATTTCATGAGGGTGCGCCTGGTCACGATCTGGAAAATTGTTATGCTCTCAAGAATATTGTCAGAGATTTATTGGAAAAGAAGATTTTGACATTTGAAGATCCTCAACCAAATGTTAAGAAGAACCCTTTTCCTAACCATGAGAGTGTCAATGCCGTTAGTGTTGATTCGGGGAATGGTTATGCCCTTGACGTTGAACAGATTAAGACTCCTCTCAAGATGTTCCATTCGAAACTGTTTGAAGCCGGTTTGGTAAATACTTCCCACGTTGCATGCGTAAGTTGTGAAGCCAGTATTAAGGGTTGCATGTTGGTTCAGAATGACGTTCAGAGGTTAATTAATGAGGGTGTTTTACAAGTGACAAGCCAAGCCAAGAAGGATGTAGTCGCTGTGATTGAGCCTGTCTTCCATCAGCCTGAATCAAAGAGTAAGGTACCAGTGTTTAATTTATCAGGGGCAGGCTCCGCCAACCTCGTGTTCGATATACCGAGGTCGTATATCCCTGAGGTGAATCAGCCTAAGCCTATAGTTATTCGAAGACCGAGTCCGTTTCCTTTCAGTGATCCTAAAGCTGTGCCTTGGAAATATGACGTGACGATGATTGACAAGGAGTCTGGGAAGATTATTCCAAAGGGAGAGGTTAAGGACACTGTGACCAATATCGCAGAGGCAAGCAAGATGACTCGCAGTGGCCGTGTGTACACTCCCCATCCTAATAAGGATCCACCTAAGGAGGCCACTAATATCCCTGTGCCTGCCAAAGACAAAGGTAAGGGAGCCGTCACGAATGATGAAGATGCCGAATTTTTGAGGATCATCAAGAAAAGTGACTATAAAGTTATTGATCAACTTCATCAGACTCCTTCCAAGATTTCAATTCTATCTCTGTTAATGAATTCACCCGCTCATAGGATGGCCTTGCAGAAGGTTTTGACTCAAGCACATGTGGATCAAGATATTAGCACCAGTCGGTTTGATAGTGTGATTGCCAATTTGACCGCCTGTAACACTCTCAGTTTCAGCAATGAAGAGTTACCTAAGGAGGGTCCGAACCATAATCGTGCTTTACATATATCGGTAAAATGTCAAGAGGACAATTTAGCGAGAGTGCTAGTGGACACCGGCTCTTCTCTGAATGTTCTACCCAAGAGGGTTCTTGATAAGTTGGCTTGCAAAGAGACTGTGTTGAAACCTACTCCTTTGGTTGTCAAGGCTTTCGATGGCTCTCGTCGGTCAGTAATGGGGGAGGTTGAGCTTCCTATCCTGATTGGTCCGCAAATTTTTAATATCACGTTTCAAGTCATGGACATTAATCCCAATTACAGTTGTTTACTCGGAAGGCCGTGGATTCATGCCGCTGGGGCAGTGACCTCAACGTTACATCAAAGGATGAAATTCGTGATCGATGGAAAGTTGGTTATTATACACGGTGAGGAAGATCTGATGGTCAGTAACCTGTCTTCTTTCCGTTACATCGAGGCCGATGAGAATGCTCTAGACATCTCCTTTCAAGCACTTGAGATCGCCAATGCTGTTCTGCTGGAAGTCGAAGAGACAGTGGGTCAGGGTAATCCATCTTTTGCATCTCTGAAGAGTACCAAATCAACAATTGACAGGGGCATTCCTGAAGGTTGGGGAGAGGTAATTGATGTCAAGACCAAGACTGATTGCTCTGGGCTGGGTTACAAACCAACTCAGAATGGAGCTGCCACCACTGTCGAAGGGCGTCCGAAGGTTATCCAAGAAGTATTTGTCAGCGGAGGTTTCCAAGTCAATGCCATCGGCGAATGTGAGAAAAATGAAGAGCTGAGCAACCTGGTGTTTAAGGGTGATGCAGTTTTGAACAACTGGGAGGCCGTAGAGATCCCTGTTATTTTTCCCTTGTCAAAGTAATTGTTTTTTTTTTCATTTACATTTTCAAGTAAAAATCCGTAGCTCTGCCCAAGGCTATAGGGTCGTTTTGTCGGGCCACCTTTCATTTCTAAAAAGATATTAATAAAAGCGTTTTGTTCAATTCCACTTTGTTTCATTTGCGTTTTTCGTTTTCACTTTTAAAAATGAAATTGGCAACCTTTCTTCCAAAAAATAATAATAAAAAACAGCATTTCCTTCTTACATGTCTTCGAGCATTTTAATTAAGTAAGCCTTCCATCATGCAGAGATATCGTAAACCTTGTTGGATCCAATGACCTTACTGACACTCCTGACTGGGATGCACCCATCAATCAAGCTGAGGACGAGGGTGAAGAAGATTTTGAAGTACCCACGGAACTGACAAGATTGATTGAGTACGAGTACACAGAGCTTCAACCGCATAAAGAGCAGGTGGACCTAATTAATCTCGGTACAGATGAGAACAAGAAAGAGGTCAAGATTGGTGCAACGCTTGGGACGGAGATTAGGCCGAGGTTGATTGAGTTGCTAAAAGAGTATGTTGATGTGTTTGCGTGGTCGTATCAAGATATGCCGGGCCTAGACACGGATATTGTTGTTCACAAGTTGCCACTTAAGCCAGATTGTCCGCCTATCAAGCAGAAACTCCGAAGAACGAGACCCGACATGGCTTTGAAGATTCGAGATGAGGTTAAAAAGCAGTTGGATGCAGGTTTCTTGGCAGTCGCAAAATATCCAGATTGGGTTGCCAACATTGTGCCGGTACCTAAGAAGGACGGTAAAGTTAGGATGTGTGTAGACTACAGGGATCTGAACAAAGCAAGTCCAAAGGACGACTTCCCACTGCCACATATTGACACACTGGTAGACAATACAGCCAGTTTTGCATTGTTCTCATTTATGGATGGTTTCTCTGGCTATAATCAGATCAAGATGGATCCCGACGATCGAGAGAAGACTACTTTCATTACTCCTTGGGGAACTTTCTGCTACAAAGTCATGCCCTTCGGTTTAAAGAATGCAGGGGCAACTTACCAACGTGCTATGACCACTCTTTTTCATGATATGATGCACAAAGAGATTGAGGTGTATGTGGACGATATGATAGCCAAATCTCAGAGTGAAGAGGAACATCTAGACCATTTCCCAATTACGAAGGCCCGTTTGTTGTAAAGACCGTTTTCTCCGGAGGGTCTCTAATACTTACGACAATGGACGGTGAAGAACTAGCACACCCCGTGAATTCTGATGCAGTCCGAAAATATTATGCCTAAAGACCCGCTAAGTCGAAAACCTGCAAAAGGCGACTTAGGCAAAAGTAAGGGTTGAAAAAAAAATAATAATAATAATAAAAAGCTCGCTAAGTTGAAAACCCGAAAGGGCGGCTTAGGCAAAAAAGAGCGTCCCGGTGGATTGAAAACCCGAAAGGGCGGTCCAGGCAAAAGTTAGGGACAAAGGCATTTCATTGCATCAGAAGACACTGATTATCTCAAACACACTTTCCGCATGAGAGCCATGTTTCAGTTCCTTCATCCTTGCCCAAAGCAGGATTCTGGATTAGTCTTAGTTATTAGTGTCAGTAGGTATCATTGGATTCAATGTAACCTTTTCCCATGTTGCCAATTTCAAAATGTAATCATCTGTGGAGCTATGCCTTCAGCAAGCAGCCACCCTTTAATAAAAGATACCATCTCGTTACTTACATTCCTTGGTGCATTGCTCCTTATTTTCTATTGTTATGCAAAATGCGTTTATTCTTAAAAATTTGAATATGAAAGGTGCATTGTAGATTTTTCAAAACTGTTCTTCAAAAAAAAAAACAAACCAAATTTGAAATGTAGTAAATTACTTTGACTAATGGAAATTCCGAAAGGATCTCTTCATTCCCCGGAAATGTCATTATTGCAGAAACACTTTCAAACCATTGCCCAGTGGTAGTCCCCAGAGAGACTATAAGCTGACAACTTCTTCTTGGGGTAACTTAAAAGTGTCCCTCAGGTTTTCTTCTCCCCATGTGAGGACGTGATACTGTACGCCCGAGCAGATTATCTTCTCCCCAGAGAATTCAGAACTTTAAAACCAGACTTGGTTCTACCATTGATCTTTCTTGCCCATGATTGACGTATTGGTTGCAGAGAACGCAGGGTATTTCCGTCGAGATGTTTAATTCATCTCTCGTCCCGTCTCTAGTCTGTTTCGTCAGCATACGCAGGGGCATATGCATCACATGCCTATGTCATATATTCATTTCACATACTCATTACATACTCATTTCATAACATCTTGCATATTTAACTACATACATAGACATTAACATACATTCACATATGCGTTAGCATTCACAGGTTCATTACGTCTCTATCATTGGTCGTTACCGCCGAGTAACTGGGTTCGTCCATTCTCTCCAAATAGATTGTCAGCCCTAAACATAAAATACATATGTGTTTCCAAGTTTCCCCACAGAGTTCGATCCTCGTGGATGACGGTTACTTCAGCTATCTTTCCTCACCAGGATAAGATATTTACCCTTCGAGATCATTCCCTCGATGGAGTCTTGATTACCAGTCTTCTTTCTAGCTCGATCCTAGATTGAATCTCAGTCATGTCGGTAGTCAAGCCCAACCGGATGTGCATTTATTTTGCACCATCTAAAAATTTTTCACCATACCATGGACAGATACGCGACTATCTCGATTGAGAAGTTTATCAATGTACCCGGACGTGCATTTATTTTGCACTATCTTTCAAGAAAATCAACTACAATCATTTACAGATACACGCCAGTTCACGCCGGAAAATATATCAGTACAACACTTTGCAATCCTACATGTTACAACCCTTTACACTTTACATTTTACAGCATCAACATACGACATTTCTCACCTAAGAAGTCGATCCTATCCTCATTATGACTCGCAGCAAATGGCCATCTCCATGGAGCAGTTGGGCTTCCATTTACCTGCCGTCTTGAGGTTTGAACCAAATCGTATTCAGGAGAGCACGATTCTGAGCATGAAGAAGTTCATTTATCCTTTAGTAAAAGAAGGAGCGGAATCATATTCAGGAGAGCACGATTCTGAGTTATGAGGAAGTTCAGTTGGCCGTTTTTCAGGAGAGCACGATTCTGAAAAATGAGAAAATTTCAGTCATCCAGTTTCATATTCAGGAGAGCACGATTCTGAAGTATGAGCGTATTCAGTCATCCAGTTTCATATTCAGGAGAGCACGATTCTGAAGTATGAGAAAGTTCAGTCAGCCCTTTTCATATTCAGGAGAACACGATTCTGAAATATGGAGATTTTCATTTACCCTTTATCCGAATCATATTCAGGAGAGCACGATTCTGAAGTATGAGGAAGTTCAGTTTATCCTTTTTATGTTCAGGAGAGCACGATCTTGAAACATGAAGAAGTTTACTTATCCCTCGGTAAGAGAAGAATCAAAATCGTATTCCAGGCGCCGACCTTAAAATGCGAGAAGATTTATTTATCAGATAAGCAGCAGCCTCTCTATTTGAGTGCTTATCCATTTTTGCGCATAAATCCCTTCCAACGATAAGTGACAGTTCTCCCTCGAGAAGCTTATCAGGGCGTTTCCCATTAAAGTCCATTTATCTTGGGCATGCAGTCGGTCTTTTACGGATTTCCGAGAAGTTCGTTTGATCCTGTCACAAGAGATAGTTCACAGAAGCTTGGATGTTATTCTTTGCTCAATGCTCCAGCATTCTGTAATCAATCTTACCATCGTACGGGCTCCAGTTTTATTTTTAGATCCCCCAGTGGAGGCCGTCTCATAGGTACCATCTCCATTCGAGGATCTCGTTCTTTTTCTAAATGTGACAATTGGTCATTCGCACCAGTTGACTATCATTTTTTAGAGTCCCCCAGTGTTGTGCTGTGTCTCAGCGCGCCATTTTCCCCAGTGCGTTCTTCTCGTGGCGTCTGTCTCGGTGTCGTCATGTTTGTCAGCATTTTCGCATTCATTATTCCAGCATACGCAGCATATCATATTCATGGCATCATCTGTATTAAGTCATTCCAGTTTTGTCCATAGCATTGCATATCGTCGCATATAAGGGCAAAATTTTCGGTTATCTATATTTAAATCCCTCCACCACGATTCCTCGAGTCTCTGTCACTCAAATCGTCCGGTGTAGCTATTTAAATAGGGGCAACTGTAATACCCCAAATTTTACCCTTATATTTAGTCAGTCATTTCGCATATCATCTCATATGTACATTTGCTAACCACTAACAAGTTATGAAGGTTTTTGTTTTGCAGATTGGGTCTCAGGGGTATTTTGGTCATTTTACACAAATTCTACCAATTCTTTGAAAAAGGGCTGTTATTACGTTCTGAGGCATTTATTTGCCAATTGGGTCAAGGTGCCGGTTTGTTTTGTCAGAAATATGATTGGACTCGGGGTCGCGTCTTGTTTGATATTGAAACATTTCTGAAACAGTTTTGTTTCCTCTTAGTAAAATGAAGTTGGGTTGAAAAAGAAGTGGATACTGTTAAGGCTATTTTGAGAAGAGATGTGATCAACAGGATATAATCATATGGCGGGGTATCATTTATAAAAGGCAAAGGAGAAATAAGTTTTAAATATTTTTGAACTTTGTGTTCATAAGTACTTATAAGTTACAACTCAAGAAGGAACTTAAATAATTCTGAATTATTATTCATGGATACTCTGAATTTACAAGTGAGAAAGTAAATATGAATATTTGTTGAATTTCATTTCATAAATATTTATAGTTTACAAATTGATAAAGTGAATTCGAATTTGGTTTACAAGAGTTTCATTTACAATAAATCCTAAATCCTAAAAGTTCCTAAATGCCTTCATGCTGTCCTTGAGCTTCTCCACGAGTCCTCGACTAACCTGCACGTCAAAACAATACAACACAGAATGGAAAAGTGTTAGAGGTTGTTTGACACTCTTAGAACAATTGTCATCATCGAGTGCCGGGAGGGCACAACCGAAGCCGCATCCTACTCCCGTTACCGGTCCATGCCATTGGCATCAAATCAGGTAGTTTCGCTCTTATCTTAATAGGTGACCGAGAGAGAAAGAGATAAAAGAAGTTTTGGGCCGAAAGAGGATTCACGCGACTTTGGATTCAATACTAGGCATCATCTCATCAAGTAAATTCTCCAAATTGATAACCAAACCGAACTAAAATCTGAACCATTTCTCCATCACCTACAAGCATAACATCATCACTAACACAATAACAGTTAGCAAACAGCATCATTATTCGCAAGCAGTATCAGCACATAAGCTACATATCTGCAAGCCAGTATTTGCAAGCAAGTAATGTCGCAGTATCAGCAACAACAGTTAACATTTTCATGACAGCAGGTAGCTTATCAGGCCTGCATTAAAGAAGGCAAGGATCCTATACAGCAAGACATATGTGCATTGCACACCCAACTGATAACCATGTTCTGCACTAAGAAAGTTAGTGAGCGGGCACAATGCCTTACGCACGAATTGGCAACAGCCAGCATCCAAAGCGCATCAGACAAACGGGTCTATTCCCCAATCAGCCCAACACCAGTATGGAAAGAAACATGAAAACTCCCATCAATGGAATGCTATCCAATGCTGGAAATCTGCAGCTTTTGGAGCAGACTTTCCCAATGATCAGTGCGTAAATTGAATGTATGAATGCAGACCCCCGCCAACTGCATAAGCCACAACTACAGCGTACAACCTACATTGGGCATAAATCATAAACAGCCAAGATTAGTCAACAACAATAACAGCATAACAGGCATAACAGGTCAAATTAGCGAAGCAAAACTGTTACACCTTTTTCAAATTCGGCAACGTCCTGCAATTGTATGATACACCAGGCGAGTAAACTTGAGAGATGTGACCAAGTGGCAACTCACAAAGATGCAGCTCCAACTGCTATCGACACGGCTTTGAGCATGTCTTCCTGACTTGCATTTATGATGAAGGATGCAATCATCAGCCAACAGCAAGTCTTTGTCTCTGCGTGCGTAAAACTGGTAAATCAGGCATTGGCATGATGTTTTGGGGAAATAGAAAATCAAGGCATTTTATTAATAAATGAACTACAGGACTGATAATCTAAAGGAGAGTGAAATTTAACTCCGGCCCTCAGCTCAACTCATCATCGGGCACGAGACTCGAGCAGCCAGGAGGACTATGGCCATGGCCATTATCAAACTCCCTACCGAGCATCGAAAATCGAAATAAGGCAACTGTTTCGAACAATTCAATGTAATTCACAAGGCAACTACATCCGACAACCCAATGTGGCTCAGACTATTAAGTCGTCATCACCATTATGTCCTTTCTCGCCAATGGCACGAGACCGGCAGCCTCCGAACTTATTTGCACCTGAAAGCAGAAGAGAGAAAATCAGTGTACTTCCCAAATAACGCGAAACTCATCACAAGTCAAAATGGATTATATCAGTAAAACCAGATTTATCAGAACAGATCAATCCATATCAACAGGCGAATCACAAAAGTCCACAACTGGATATCAGTAGCAGCATCAGATCGAAATCCATATCAGAAGACAAAGCTGGATATTAAAACTGAACTGCACTATCCGAATTCATAAACATCACAGAAAAATCAAGCTTCATGTTCGAAAAAGCAAAAATAGGCAAGGAAAATCATAAACAGCGTGGAACTGATTGGGAAAATTTGAAGCAAGTCAAACAGGGAAGAGCAGGTTCAATTTACAAATAACAAAGCCAGCTCAATTCAGTTCAAAATCATGTCAAAAACTAAAGACCTGCTCACTGAAACTTTGCCAGTCATATTGATCCCAACCGTAAATGAAAGTCACCAAAAAGTAAGGCTCAGTTGTCATCCATCACGGCCAATTCACTATCAGCTTCAACTCAGGAAGTCGAAGAGAATGAAATCAGTTCATGTCAGCTCACAGCAAATGCCCAAATCTAGAGCAAGTTTTGATGGCTCCAAAACAAATTAATCGAAACCCAAAGACTGGATATCTGTATCTGAAAAGAGGATCGAAACAAAATTCGGTTGAGGTCAATTGATCCAAATCCTACCAGAAAAGATAACAGAAATCAAATCAGAATCACAATAGAACAAATCCACATCTGCAAAATAACACCAGAATCGATATCAAATCCAATCTCAGTTTCGAATCCCACCAGAAAAGATAACAGAAATCAAATCAAATCAATTTCAATCAGAATCATATCTCAGTAACGTAAAAAATCCAACAAAAGCCCAAAAGGAGAGATTATAAAAGGACAACATCACCTCGTAGAAGAAAAAGGGAAGAGGGCCAAGAAAAATCACTGAACGAGAAACCCTAACGACCGCGACGTCAGAAGAAGGAGAAGTTTTCCACCAAAACCATCACGAGACTTCAACTCGTTCACGCGAAGGACCGCCGGCGCCGTTTAACCAAACGACGAGCAATCAACCGCCTCAGCCTCAGAATCTCTTCATCATCGGCCGGTTCCACTTTAAATGTAAGCCATGGGATGTTTTTCATCACAGATTTCATGTCTTGTTTCAGGAATAAGGAAGATCGGAGAGAATCGCGGCGAGAGAGAAGAAGAATGAAGTGTAAACGGCGCTGCGAAAAACCAAAGGGTTCTGAAACCCTAAAATGATCTTGTGATTACAATCACCTCAACCGGGTTGGGTCCGGAGGTAATGACCGGCCCAACCCTTTTATTTTTTTACTTTCTTTTTCTTTTTTTTAATTAAATTATCAAATTTTAAAAAAAAAATATTTAGGTTGTTTTTTAAATAGTAAAATTGAAATTTTTTTTTATATTAAAAATCAAAAACATTTTTTTAAGTATAAAAATCAAAAACATTTTTTTAAAATATTAAAATTAAAACATTTTTTTAATAATTAGAGTCAATATATTTTTTAAAACCAAGAGAAAATATTTTTTAAAGATTAAGATCTTCTTTTTTTTTTATTTATTCATTATCAAGTAAAAAAAATTAAGCTTAGATTCATATTAAACTTCTCATAAAATAAGAAACCACAAAAAATGTCCCATAGCTTCATGCTTCTGTTTTCATAATTGTGTTTACTAACCTAGTTCGTTCACTGTGCAGCTTACCATGTTGTTTCTTTATGTTCGCGTTCTTAAAATTGAATTGTATCATATTGTTGTAACTGTTCTTCCTCTGTAACCTTGCGAATCTTGACAATCGCATTTACGTTTCCGCATTTAAATTTCCGCTGATGTATGATTTCTCACACTGTCATTACTATTATTTTGTCACATTGCACGCACCTCCGAAGGAATTAGGTCTAGCTTTTGGTCGCCGCGCCAATAGTCCTCAACTTCAAACCCTTACAACCTCACAAACCCTAAATTTCACAAATGCCTCGCCGCAGGCAAGATTACAAATTTATCCTAGTTTTAGGTCAAAGAGCCGCCGCGCTCATTTTAGGGTTTCCCGCCGTGGAATCCCTAACCTAATTTAACCCTAATTACAACTTAACATTTCAACGTAGAGATTTGGAGTTTCTACACTCCGCGTAAGCGTGTCCTTAAGATGCGTTTATTCCCCTTGAGACCTTGACCACTGTCAAGAAGTCTCTAACCTCCCTTTTGAGGGGAACTACGATTACTCTGATTCCACTCCCGTAAGGATACGTAGGCACAAGATGCGATGTCTTGCCGAGTAAACTTAGAATTAACCCCTTAGGTTTATTTTCTCACTTTTAATCCTTTGTACATATACCTTAAGCAAATGAATAAAGCAAAATAGTGAACATCTGAACAAAAGGTTCCCGTAGAGTACTACGGAAGTTTAGGGTGCTAATACCTTCCCTAATCTTAACCAACCCCCGAACCCTAGATCTTTCCCCGCATTGTGTTTACGATGCAAAATAGGTTTTCCCTCTTTTTACCTTTTCCTTCGGATAAATCAAAGAGCGGTTGTGAATTGAATTGTGATTCAAACTCATTAATAGTTTGTGATCCTATTTCCACCGCAACACAAGGTCTTCACGCTCGTTGTTTGATGATTTCAAGTGTCACGGTCGTGACTACTTCCTCACGGTCGTGATGGCCCAAAGTAAGGTGTCACGGTCGTGACACCCTTGTAACGACCGTGGCCGTAACAAATTATGCAGAGTTTATGCAGGCTTCTGTCTTGCTTCATTTCTTGTGGTTTCTTTGTTCTTTTCTTCTTAATTCATGATTCGGCTTCACATAACGATGTACCTGCAAAATAGTAAGAAAAACTCGAGAAATCGAGCGTTAAAATGGTGAATGCGCGATAAAAGTCAATGAAATCTAGCGATATAACCGATGCGTTTTCTCGTCATCAAACTTCCCCAAACTTAAACCTTTGCTTGTCCTCAAGCAAATAGTCGGTTGAAAATCGGCGGACAAGATTTTATTCGAGCATACTCATAACAAACCGTCCGGTGGATCGTTTTGTCGGATAGTCCGGTACTTTGATAGAACACTATCGATACACTAATGACATAAGCAACAAGCTATGTCGTCGACTTCCCGTCAAGCGAAACAATCGGCAATCACATTACGATTTCACCTAGAGTTTTTCGATCTTATTTCACCCGGTTTCGTTCTAGCGCAGTCACATTAAGCCCTTTGCCTTCGCACGCACGTAGTGGAGTAGCCGGTTAGCGATTTTGATCCTTTTTTTTTTTAGCGCGGGGTCTGGTACACGAGTGTGGTAACCCTTCATGTTTTATCCGATGCGGAGGTTGTGGGGGATCGAGCCGTAGCACGCCCTACCGAGTTCAGAACCAGTACCTCTGAACCAACCCGGAACGGAGTCCTTCTCATATTTCTCGTTTCTTATCTGCGACCGTGTACTTTGGTGCAATCTCTTTTCATTTTGCATTGAGATACGAAGGATCATTATTGATTAGGCATCAAACGCTTATATTCATCGGCTCCCCACGTGGTTTGTGTTCAGACGGTGCTGACTGCTAGTATAAACTACTGGGGGTTACTTTTGAACTGAAACTAAAGGTGCACTCGCAATGGTGATCGGGATGGAATTTCTTAAGCAGGGGGTCGAAGATGTCAAGATTGTATTGGTCTTGTTTAATCGTTCCTGGCTTCGTAATTACGAACCATTCGGTGGTAAGTCGGGTAATGCGAGTAATTAAAGATTTTTCTAGTATGGCTTAATAATCGGGGAAAGCTCGATATTAAAGAAAATAACGCACAGATTTGCTCATTTCATTGATTTGCTAAAAGGAATACAACGTAATTGAAAGTACACTGAATTGAAAAGTACCTCTCCCACACTATATCAGACATTGCCCTCAATGTTGTGATATAAATGCGGTACAAATACAGTACAAGACTAAAACTGAAAAACACAACATAAAAGTAAACTACTGCTGCTGAGGACCGCGGGCTCGGCCTCTGGTGCGAGAGCGGCGTCTGGAGGGAGTCGCGTCGGGATCAGAGCCGGTGCCGGAGGTAGCAGTAATGCTGATGCGGAGCGCCTCAAGCTCGCCGAAAAGTTCTCCAAACCGCTCATTAGTGGCCTCATGGTTGGCAGCAATAGTGCCGAGTAAAGCGTCATACTGTGCCTTCTGCTGACGCTCTAGTGCCGCGTTCATCAGGTTCTGCTGATGAATCGCAAGTAGGACGTCCTCAAGTGTGACGGCGGGAGCTGCCTACTGTCGGGTGGAAGTCTCGAGGATGTCCTGGACATGCTCAGCTGCATCCATGGCGTCCTGCATCTCGTCCACTGGGGCGTCTGGCTGATCATCATGTACCGGGGCGTGATTCGCAGCAGCTGGTAAGGCAAAGAGCCAGTTGGCTCGGTTTGCTGGGTCAATGCGTGTGCGGGACGGCAGAGTGATGTGGTGGAAAACGGTGCCATTGACAACAGGACTGTACCTGCCATCCTCTCGCTGCGCGATCAGGTGGGCAGACCGGCAGTAGCTCATGGTCAGGAAATCGGCGGCGAGGTGCGGCAGATCAGCGAGCGCGTCACCAAGCCCCAGCTGAATGGCGAGGGTGGTGACAATGCCGCCAATGAAGAACGGGGATGAGCCTCGGTGCGCGATGGCCTGGATGTGGTAGAGCATAAAGGGGGCAGCGTTGATTGGCTCGTCATGAAGGGCACAGTATAAAAACAGAAGCTCCTTTGAGTTGAGCTTGTGGTTGCTCTCTCTAGAAAAGATTGTGTTGCAGAGGACCCGGTGAAAGTAGCGGATAGCCGGGTTGTGGATGTGTGTGGCGTTGAGGCTCTGGAAGGTGGTCGCACGGGTGTTGGTAAGGTCGTGCCACAGTGTGAATGCTTGTTCACTGAAGTTATCGGGCACGCGACGGTGGGCTTCGGTGCCGTGCTCGAAACCTAACAGCTCGGCAATCCTGGTTTGTGTGAGGTTGAACTCCCGGCCAAGCAGTCTGAATGTTACGATGCCGGTAAGCTGACTCTGAGAACCATGAGAGGTGATGTAGCTGTAAGAGCTGAGGAACTCCAGCGTCAGAAGTTCGAAAGTAGGCTGTGGCTGACGACAGAGGTCCCACAGGCCGACCTTCTGCAGTAGGCTTTGAACGTTGGACAGCATACCGAGTTCTTGCAGACAGTCGGTGGAAATGTACCGGGTGGGTTGCAGACCGCGGTTCTGGAAGCGGACGAAACGGTCTCGCTGGGTTTCTCCGGCTTCTCCTTCTCTGAAAATGATGGAATCCATAACATGCAAGAGTGAAGAGTGAGGGTGGAAGGATTTTGTGAGGTTTTTGGGAGAAGAGTGGTAGAATGAGGGAGATTGATGTTTGGGTTTAAATACGGGACAGTTGAAATGAATTGGTTGATGGTAATGGTGGATTAATGGGGTAGTGGAGAGGTTATGGCGGTTTTGGAATGAGTGGGTAATGTTTTGGGTAGGAGAAGAAGAGTGGACACGATGAGAAACAGTTCTGTTTCTCACGATCTCTGTAATAGAGGTCGTCACGGTCGTGACATAGGCGTGACGGTCGTGACACGCTAAATGAGCACGTCATGATCGTAAGTGGGACGTGACGACCGTGAGGCTGTGTGGTGCTGAATAATTCCCAGAAAAGCACATTGTCTCACGTTATTTTTAAATTAATAATAATTCATTTTATTTAGTAGCACTGATATTAACACACACCATAATATATAGCAATTGCAACACAGTAGTATACGAGCCTAAGATAAAATAGTGTAGTCATACAGTATATGGTCACACAGTGTATAGAAAAGAAATAGAAAAATTATATAAGCTGCTAAAATGAAGAATTAATTGAAATAAAAAGTGCATGGCATAAAGAAAGACTGAAATTACATAAACTCAAATTATGTTATGAAATCGTTGCGAAAGATAAATTTAACTGGAATTGAAAATAATGATAAAAAATAATGAGAAAAGAATTAATAAACTAAATCACTGATAGCCGGTTCAAAGGCGTTTCTTCAGGTCTTCGATGGCGGAGTCCAGATGATAGAATTGTTCGCAGGCCATGTCAGTCAATCCCACGATGTCCAATCGCAAACTCTTAATGTCTTCTCTGAATAGATTAATGTCAGTTTGATAGGCATTGAGAGTGTGCATGATGTTCTGCAAGTTGTTAGCGTACTCTCCGTGATTCGCTCCAGGGGTTTCATGAACTTTGTCAGTTGGGTCAATGTCATGGTATCCAGGAGGTGTCTCGGGGTCAGTTTCAACAACGGTCATTATATCATCTGTTATCCTGTGAGACTGAGGTGTTTCAGGAGTGGCTGGATAATCAGGTGGGTTTAACTCATAAAGCCAATTATCCTTATTATGAACACTTACTTTAGCATGATTGGGCAATGTGAACAGGGTGACTACTTTGTTCCGGATCAGGTACTCAAAAGGTGGGCGTCCTAAATTCCTTATGATATGTCTATTGAAGCAGAATTTAAGATTCATCAGGCGTACGGTTCCCAGACGGGTGCACCTGTCCAGTTGGTACCTAAGTCCTAAGGCATCAGCAATCATGGTTACAAGACCTCCTACCACTATGGGTAATTCAGGTTCATCTTGGATGCGGGTGAAGGTTTGCATCATGAAAGGGGCACCATTAACACACTGTCCAGTATTAAAACATGACATAATAAATAATTCATCCTTAGAGACTCCTGTAATGTTTTCTTCTTTTCCAAAGAAGGTATGGGCGAGGAATTTGTGGAAGTAACGAAGAGCAGGGTTATGGATCTCATCATTGTTCATGTCATTTGGTTCAGGGTGGTAGTTTCCGGTCAGAGTTCCCCAAAAGAAATCTAGCTCCACATCCATCAATTCTACCTGTGTGGTAGTATAGGCAAAAGGTCCACTAGGGAATCCTAACAGGTCAGCTAGTTCTTTATGGTTAAAGTCGTATTCTATTCCAAATAGGCGGAAACTAATGAATCCTTTCCTAGAACCAAAACCGCGCTCAGGTAGGTAAAGTAGGGAACTAAGGAACTCAAGGGTGAGCTCACGGTAAGTCGCAAACTTGTGTTGGATCATTGCATTCTCCCATCCGAGTCGGTTGAACAGGTATATCACGCTATCATGTATACCTAAGGTTTCCATAGTCTTTTCATTTGGGTACAGGGTCAAATCCATTTGCCTCTGTGATAACTCTTCGAACTTTATTCTTTGGTTCCTACCTCTAAATTGGGTTTCCATATAGTTAATAGGTTGGTTAGCCATAGTCAGTGAAAATACGGTGGAAACAATTCAGTGGAAAAGACTTTAGAAAATCTGTAAAAAGTGATTTAGGATAAAAATAAGAAAATGAAATGCTAAAATGTAATGGCTATAATAGTAATGTAAAATAAAACTAACAAAACAATTTAAACAAATAGTAGTAACGATAATTAAAAATGCTCAAAAAGAAAAGAATAGTTTAAAATAGGTGAATAAGTGAATGGGTTGCCTCCCACTAAGCGCTGTTTTTATTGTCAAAAGCCTGACGTAATGCTGAGGTTTAGACTAATCAGGGGAATTGGCGGACAATTTCAAAAGTTTTAGATCATTCGTATAGTCTCTATTTTCAACTTTGTGATAATGTTTTAGGCGCTGTCCGTTTACTATGAATGGTTCATTGTTCCTACCCTTGATTTCTATTGCTCCACTTGGGAATACTTTAGTTATATCAAAGGGTCCTGACCATCTAGACTTTAATTTTCCAGGAAAGAGCCTAAGTCTTGAATTAAAGAGGAGTACAACGTCTCCCACACTGAATTCTTTCTTAGATAGGCGTTTATCATGCCATCGCTTGGTTCTTTCCTTATATAGCTTAGCATTTTCATATGCATCTAACCTTAATTCTTCTAATTCATTAACGTCTAGGATTCGCTTTTCTCTCGCAGAATTATAGTCCATATTGAGAGTTCTGATCGCCCAATAAGCTTTGTGTTCTAGTTCTACTGGGAGGTGACAAGATTTTCCATAAACTAGTTTGAAAGGTGTAGTACCTATGGGAGTCTTGTAAGCGGTCCTATAGGCCCATAGAGCTTCATTAAGTTTAGATGACCAATCTTTCCGAGATGTGGCGACAGTCTTTTCTAAGATTTGTTTAATCTCTCGGTTTGAGGCTTCGACCTGTCCACTTGTTTGTGGGTGATATGGTGTAGCCACACGGTGTCTCACTCCATACTTAGATAGTAATTTGTCAAAGATTTTTGAAATGAAGTGTGAGCCACCGTCACTTATGACGAGTCGAGGTACACCAAATCTGGGAAAGATTATGTTTTTGAAAAGCTTTATTACTACTCGTGCATCGTTTGTAGGAGAAGCTATGGCTTCAATCCATTTCGAGACATAATCAACAGCTACGAGTATGTAATTATTACCGAAAGATGATGGGAATGGTCCCATGAAATCTATTCCCCAGACGTCGAAGATTTCTACTTCCAAAATTCCCTTTTGGGGCATTTCATCTCTTCTTAAAATATTGCCGGTGCGTTGACACCGATCGCAACTTATAACAGCGATGTGGACATCCTTCCATAGATTAGGCCAGTATAAGCCGGCTTGCAAGATTTTTGCACAAGTCTTGGAAGTGCTCGCATGTCCACCATAAGGAGATGAATGACATTGGGCAATGACATCTTCTATTTCTTCTTCGGGAATACATCGGCGAAAGATTCCATCTGGTCCTCTTTTGAACAGTAATGGTTCATCCCAATAGTACTGTTTCAGGTTATGAAGGAACTTCTTTTTCTGCTGATAGGTTAGATCGGGTGGAAGAGCTCCTGCGGCTAGGTAGTTGACAATGTCAGCGTACCACGGCAGTCCTACAGTTGTCTGTATTATTTCCACGGGTTCTGGTTCATCTATATCTAACTTCGCTAGGTCGCTTCCTATTTGTGCTATCAGCTGTTCATACGGAAAATCATCGTTAATCGGCACTTGTTCGGGTTTAATACCTTCTATTCTAGATAAATGGTCCGCTACGACGTTTTCAGTACCTTTTTTGTCTTTTATTTCTAGATCAAACTCTTGTAGGAGTAAAATCCATCTTAAGAGTCTTGGCTTAGCATCCTTCTTAGTTAATAGATATCGGATAGCAGCGTGGTCTGTGTAAATGATTATTTTCGCTCCAACTAGGTAAGAGCGGAATTTGTCAAGCGCAAAGACAACTGCTAGCAATTCTTTTTCTGTAGTGGCGTAGTTCATCTGGGCAGAATCCAAGGTTCTACTCGCATAGTAAATCGCATGGAGTTTCTTTTCTTTTCTCTGACCCAGGATTGCGCCCACAGCATAGTCACTCGCATCGCACATGATTTCAAAAGGTAATCTCCAGTCAGGGGGTTGCATGATTGGTGCGGTGATGAGGGCTGTTTTTAGAGTTTCGAATGCTTTAAGACAATCTTCATTGAATATGAACGCAACGTCTTTCATTAATAAACCAGTAAGAGGTTTAGTAATTTTCGAGAAATCTTTGATGAATCGTCGGTAAAAACCGGCGTGTCCTAAAAAGCTTCGTATTTCTCGAACGGTTTTAGGAGGTTGAAGATCTTTTATTACTTCGATCTTAGCTTTATCTACTTCAATTCCCTTGTCTGATATTACATGACCTAATACTATTCCTTCGTTGACCATAAAATGACATTTCTCCCAGTTAAGCACGAGATTCACTTTTACACATCTCTCTAACACCATTTTTAAGTTCGATAAGCATCCTTCAAAACTTTGCCCGCATACAGAGAAGTCGTCCATGAACACTTCCATGATGTTGTCTATAAAATCTGCGAAGATTGACATCATACATCTTTGAAAGGTTGCAGGAGCGTTGCACAATCCAAAGGGCATTCGCCTATAAGCGAACGTTCCATAAGGACATGTGAATGTAGTCTTCTCTTGATCATCAGGATGGATAGGGATTTGGAAAAATCCCGAGTAACCGTCAAGATAACAGAAGTAAGAATGCTTGGCTAATCGTTCTAACATTTGATCTATGAAAGGTAGTGGGAAATGATCTTTTCGAGTGGCTTTATTTAGTTTACGATAATCTATGCACACTCTATATCCCGTCACTACTCTTTGCGATATCGATTCGCCTTGAGCGTTTTTCACAACAGTGATACCTCCTTTCTTTGGCACTACATGTATTGGACTAACCCATTCACTATCAGAGATTGGATATATTATCCCGGCATCTAATAATTTCTTGACTTCTTCCTTTACTACAGTGCTAAGGGTCGGGTTAATTCTTCTCTGAGATTCTCTGGAGGTTCTGCAATCTTTTTCAAGCAGAATGCGATGCATGCAAACTGAAGGACATATTCCTTTGAGATCAGATATGTTATATCCTAATGCAGTTGGATATTTCTTCAAGACATCTAAAAGTTTCTTTGTCTCTGTGGTTCCTAAACTGGAATTTACTATAACTGGTCTTTTACATTCAACGTCTAAGAATTCGTATCTTAGGTTTTTAGGTAAGGTTTTTAATCCTAATGTAGGTTTATCTTTACTTGGCATGGGATCCGGTGTAAGTGCTAAACTTTCGCTTAGACTATCATCCTGATACGGTTTTCGCCAATTATCATCTTCGAGAATTGGAGGGATTTGAATTTTCATTATTTCAGAATAAGTGGTCTCCTCCAGTTCCATTTCTCTTACACATTCGTCAATTACGTCCATTAGATAGCATGTATCCTCTATAGCTGGTGATTGTAAGAATTGTGTTAAAACAAATTCGACTTTCTCTTCACCTACTTCAAAGGTTAGCTTTCCTCTTTTTACGTCTATTATAGCTCCGGCGGTAGCTAAGAATGGTCTTCCTAGTATGATAGGTGTAGTGGAGTCTTCAGAGATGTCCATGATTATAAAATCAGTAGGAATGTAGAATTGTCCTATACGTACTGGGACGTTTTCTAGTATGCCTACAGGATATTTAACAGAGCGATCGGCTAGTTGAACAGACATTTTAGTTGGTCTTAGGTCTCCCATGTCTAGCCTTTTGCAAATTGTTAAGGGCATAACACTGATACTGGCTCCTAAATCGCATAGAGCTTTGTCAATGACGAATTTTCCTATTACACAGGGTATAGAGAAACTTCCTGGATCTTTTAGCTTAGGAGGCATGTTATTCTGAATTATGGCGCTACACTCGGCAGTAAGTGTAACTGTTCCGTTATCCTCTATCTTTTTCTTATTGGATAAGATTTCTTTTAGAAACTTGGCATACGAGGGTATTTGGGTAATTGCTTCTGTAAATGGAATAGTAATATTCAACTGTTTCAGAAGTTCGACAAATTTCTTAAATTGACCCGTCGTCTTGGAACTTATTAATCTTTGAGGGTACGGAATTGGTGGTTTATAGGGTGGTGGAGGCACATAAGGTTGTTCTTTCTCCACTACCTCTCGACTTTCATCTCCCTTTTCTTCTGGATCATTCACCACTTCAGTCGGTTTATCCGATTTTTGGTACATGGCTGGATTGTCAAGTCTTGGATCGGTAGGTCCGTCAAGTTCCTTGCCACTTCTTAATATTACGGCGTTGGCATGTCCTTTCGGGTTAGGTTGAGGTTGTCCAGGAAACACTCCAGCTGGTGCAGCAGTAGGCGCTTGTTGTTGAGCTACTTGTGAAATCTGAGTTTCAAGCATTTTGTTATGGGTAGCTAATGCATCTACTTTGCTCACTAATTGTTTAATCTGCTCGCTAGTGTGAATGTTTTGGTTTAGGAAGTCCTTGTTTGTCTGAGATTGGCTAGCTATAAAGCTCTCCATCATCAATTCAAGGTTCGATTTTCTAGGGATATTAGGAGCAGTCTTTTGATATCCTGGTGATGTAGCTGGTGCTTGGCCTGGTGCGTAATAAGCATTGTTATTCTTATAGGAGAAATTCGGATGATTCTTCCAACCTGGGTTGTATGTGTTTGAGTAAGGGTTTCCTTGAGCATAATTCACTTGATCAGTGGGAATTCCTGCCAATAGTTGACAATCAGAGACTTCGTGTCCTGGGACTCCACATAACTCACAGTTAGGTGTTACGGCAGCCACGGTGGCTGCAGGTGTTATGGCCAAGTTGTCGATCTTTTGGCTTAGTTGGTCAAACTTCGCATTGACTTGGTCCATACTACTTACTTCGTACATACCTCCCTTTGTTGGTTTCTCAGTTGCGACTCTCTCGCTTCCCCAAAGGTAATGATTCTGAGCCATACTTTCGATAAGTGCATAGGCATCATTATATTCTTTGTCCATCAATGCACCACCCGCGGCAGCGTCAATTGTCATTCTTGTATTGTACAAGAGTCCATTATAGAAGGTATGGATGACCATCCATTCTACTAATCCATGATGTGGACAAAGCCTAAGTAGATCCTTATAGCGTTCCCAAGCTTCGAATAATGATTCACTTTCTCTTTGCTTAAATCCGTTGATCTGAGCTCTCAGCATAGCTGTCTTGCTAGGTGGAAAATACCTGTTCAAGAAAACTTTCTTAAGTTGTTCCCATGTAGTTACTGAGTTCGAAGGCAGAGATTGAAGCCATACTCTTGCTCTGTCTCGAAGCGAAAAAGGAAATAAACGTAGTCTAATAGCTTCTTGGGTAACTCCATTGGCTTTTACGGTATCTGCATATTGCACAAAGATCGAAAGATGAAGATTTGGATCCTCGGTAGGATTTCCGGCGAATTGATTTTGTTGCACGGCTGATATCAATGATGGTTTTAGTTCGAAATCATTTCGGTTGATAGCCGGTGCTGCAATGCTTGAATGCGGTTCGCCTTGCGAAGGATTAGCATAATACTTGAGTGGATGAGTTTGTTCTTCAGCCATTCCTGCGTTTTCTGATTTTACGACTGGTTCAGGCGGATCTAATTGAAGATCTGGAATGTTGGAATTATTTTCGAAATCGAGTATACGTCTTCTTACGTGTAAGAAGCGTTCCGATTCAGGGATCAGAGGTTGCAAGTCTTCGCTTTTGGAGCGAGTACGTGGCATACACTCGGAGATTAGATTAAATTAAATAGTTGATACCTTAGTCTAGACAATGCTACCTAAGTGCACTAGTAACTAAATTAAGGAATCCCCGGCAACGGCGCCAAAAACTTGATGGGCTAAAGACGTGTCTACTTATGCGTCTAGCGGTATCTTACTGCAAGTGCACAGCCTATCGAAGTAATATTTAAGATTATCGATCCACAGGGATTCTATCGTTACTTAGTGCTAGATGAACTTCTAGTTTAGCTAAGGCGAATAGTTGTCACGATTGTTGTTGGTTTTCTAAGACTATTGAAGGCGGAATTAAATTCAAGTTTTTAATAAAATAATACTAAGACGGTCGGTATGTAATTATACTAACTTAGGTGGGTCAATCTAACCTAGGCTTATAAAGATGTTCACTTAATCTATTCGGTAGAGATTACTAGTTTGAATACCCTCAACTCACACTCTCGTGGTCTTGAATCAGATCTTACCCCTAAAGCCCTATGCCTGCTCTCGCTAGCCCATAAGTGTTTAGAGATAATTTTTGGAAGCTAAATAATTCTAATTTATCTTAAAGCGCTCTCGCTGTATTTAATTTAAATGCCTAACTTTAGCTATCTGGTTAAAATCTCACACTCTCGTGGTCTTGACCCAACCTAATACCCTTTTCTTACTCTCGTAACGAAAAGGTCGAATTCAATTAAAAAGCATCAGCCAGAATGTTAAGCGATTAATTATTTTAGCCCATGGTTATATTTTACCGGTTAAGTTGGTTATAACTACATACCGCCCTAAGGTGTTTAGCTACTCATCGAGGTTAAATCAGACTCAGAGTTAATTATTGACTTACTAATGGCAGGAAAATAAATAGACATTATAAGTAAATTAAATTGCAATAATTGAAAAACCTGATTAACAAATATCTGAGTAGACTCCTTCTTCCACAGACCGGAAGGCTTGGAGTAGGCGGAAATGAAAATTAAACGAATGCTGAGGCTGGAAACAATTAAAAGTATAACAATTCCCTAATGTTGGAAATTGTTACACGGTTGGTTTGGATACAAATAAAATAAGACAGAAAGTAAAAAAAATGCTGGAATAATAATTCTGGTGGTAAGGTAATTCGGCAGAGCTTCCGCAGGAAATTTGGATAATCAAGTCTGTCCTGAGTTCTCCTGAGCTGGTCCTATTTATAGAGCTTCCAATGGGCTGGTGCCTTGGTCTTTGCTTCTTGGGCTTTGCTGGAGTGGTTGAGAAAATGTTGGGAAGTGGCAGCAGAAAATGGGAGAAGTCTTCCTCACGTGCTGTCTTGAGGAGAATTACTAGGAGGAGTGGTCTTCACTGGTGGCTTGACGTAGTCTGAGTCAAAATCAAGTTATATCCTTGTCACGGGCGTGACAAGGTCTTCACGCTCGTTGTTTGATGATTTCAAGTGTCACGGTCGTGACTACTTCCTCACGGTCGTGATGGCCTAAAGTAAGGTGTCACGGTCGTGACACCCTTGTAACGACCGTGGCCGTAACAAATTATGCAGAGTTTATGCAGGCTTCTGTCTTGCTTCATTTCTTGTGGTTTCTTTGTTCTTTTCTTCTTAATTCATGATTCGGCTTCACATAACGATGTACCTGCAAAATAGTAAGAAAAACTCGAGAAATCGAGCGTTAAAATGGTGAATGCGCGATAAAAGTCAATGAAATCTAGCGATATAACCGATGCGTTTTCTCGTCATCACACTCCAGATGTTGTTCAGTTGTCCAGTTTGATTGCTTTGGCAGATGATACTGTGAGAGGTGAATTCAGAAAGTCTTATGGGAAGCTGCTCAGTTTGGTCCGTAAACCTTCTGTGAATGAGTTGAATGGGTTATATGCCTTGCTGCAGTCCTATGATCCTCCTTTGAGATGCTTTACTTTCCCGGACGTCATTCTGGCACCTACATTAGAGGAGTATGCTGATTTGTTGGGTGTGCCTATCAAGAGTCAGATGCCATTTGTTCATATGGATGCTGAGCCTAATCTGGCTAATCTAGCTCTTTCTCTTCATCTGGAAGCCTCTGAGTTGATCTTGTCCAGTTGGAATGGGGTTCCTGGTTTCTCTTTGCAGTTCTTAGTTGGGAAAGCCCAACAATGTGCCAAAGACGGTGGTTGGATTGTGTTCAACGCCATTCTTGCTCTCTGCATATATGACATAATTCTGTTTCCTAACATGCCTGATTTTGTAGACTTGGACGCTTTTCATATCTTTGCATCAGGGAATCCAGTCCCTACCTTGATTGGCGATTTGTATCATTCCGTCCATTACAAAAACGAAAATAGAAGGGGTAAGAATGTGCCTTGCTGTGTGCCCTTGTTCTATAGATGGTTTGATAGTCACCTACCCAAGAAGGGTCTCTTTGCTTCATCTGCAGCCACAGCTGAGTGGTCTGAGCGTTTGATGAGTCTATCAGCAGAGGATGTTGTTTGGTTTGATAGAGATATGTTGGGTACTGAGGTTATATTCAGATGCAGTGGGTTTCCGAATATGCCTTTGATAGGAAGGAAGGGCTGTATCAACTATAATCCATCTCTGCTTGTCCGACAGTTTGCTTATGCTTTGAGGGTTCCGCCAAAGGATGAAGAGATGCAGGAATCTCTGTACCTCACTGGTCTTCTAGATGGGAATATGTTATCTCAGCTTCAGCATGCTTGGAATGATATTCGTAGACGAGGGAAACCATTGTTGGGAAAAAGTAATAGCCAAGCCTACGCTCCGTATGTGACCTGGATCAGAGCCAGAGCAGAGATTAAAGGGATGCCTTTTCCCCCCTGCTAAGCAGGAATGCCCTCTAGTGGTCGAAGAACCTACCACAGTGTCCATTCAGCAGTACAATCAGGTGTTAGCTGAGAAGGAAGAACTGAGGAAGGCCAACGAGAAGTTGGAGAAAGAGTTGGTACAACTTAGGGGCGAGAGAAATGAAGTCGTCCATTCCTTCAAGAGGCAAACAGAGTTGGTGAATAGGTTAGGTACGGATTTGACTAAGCAGATAGCTAAGCGTGAACGCTTGGGTCTGGACTTCAAATCTGCCAATGATGTGCTTGCCACCAATAAGTAGCACTTGGATGAAGCGTACTGGAGGATATCCAAGTTTAATCAGCAGTGGAATGCCACCATAACCAACAACAAAGAACGGGAGGATAAACTGAAACATCAGATCTCCAAATTGAAAAATCAGGTGAAGGCTAGTGAGAAGAGGTTTGATGAAGAAACCGCTCGCAGATATGCCGCTGAAGACCTGCTAAACAAGGCTCTCGCTAACCTGAAGGAGCGCAAGTAGAGGTTTGAATCCAAGAAACGGAGGTTAGAAGATTGTTTCGGCGAAGGAGCGTGGGAAGACTCCATTGAAGGTCTTCAATACACTATTATGCAGAGGGAGTTACTCGTCGAAGGGTTGCTCACTCGGCCTGATCATCCAGAAACGAAGGGGTTGTTAGAAGAGTTTCGCGCCCGTGGCCATGCTTGACTATTTGTAATCCTTTGTTTTTGATCATCGTTGTATGCTGACCATCACCAGGCTTGTTGGTCGAGGTCATGCTGTTGATTATGCTTGTACTCAGTGACATTGTAGGCTGCCTTGATGTGCTTTATATATATATGAGATGTTATTTCCATGACTGGATCCAGACTTCTTATTATCAACATCGGCACTCTGGCACTAGAATCGAGGGAGAAATCTCCCTAAGGCACAGACACACGTTTGCATTTGCATGAATCATTTGCATAACAGGTACCTTGCCATTTTTCTAACCCCCTGTTGATACAGGTTGTTTCAGGTTTGTCTCAGGTTGATCCGAGCAATGGAACGGGTACGAGCAGAGCTGAGAGAGGTCCGAGGCCAGTTGAGGCAGGTTATGAGGGACCAACAGGCGCTCAAAGAGGAGAACGACCAGCTGAAGAATCAGGTGGGCCTGATGGCGGAAGTGCTAAAGAACATACTCCGAAGGGAATGTGAGCAGAAGCCCGAGGCTGCATCCGACATACTTACTCCACGGGTATCTGAAGAACCCACACCTAGGCATGATAGGCCTAATAGACCCTCTGCACAGCAGGAAGCTCGAACTGTTTCCCGTCAGCAGCCACGTCCGGCTCTGCAAGACAACCCCAAAAGACAGGGTCAAAAGAGGAGACTATCTGACAGAACCCTCGATCCAATCCCGATGGATTATGACCAGTTATTGCAACTCCTGCTCCAACTACAATTGGTTAAACTTTGAACGTTGGCCCCAATGACTGGACAACTGCCACCCGACTGGGACGCGAACTCCCATTGCGAATTCCACTCTGGAGCACCGGGGCACGATATACTGAACTGTAGAGCTTTTAGGCATAAGGTTCAAGACATGATTGAGTCAAGAACAATTGAATTCGTATCGGGCGGCATGAGAGCATCAGGAAAAATCATCTCTTATCGTGCAAGAGAGATGGATGTTCCCATGATCTCATCTGAAGATGAGAATGATCAGGAGTATATCCCGCAGTCTTTGAGGTCTGAATCACCTTGCCCGTAACTTTTTCATGTTCCTGGGTCGAGCTCCAGGATGAAAACCCCTGAACAGAGAGAATTCTGATAAATTGTGTGTTTCGGTTGCTCTATAAATAGGGACCATAATCCATATAAATAACTACTTTAAGGTTACTACTTAGTTTTTAATATTTTAATATGTTCCTTCATCAAATTACAATATTTACTTATAGTATCTACACAATAATATTTCATGATATATATGCCCTTAGCCATAGACTTAATATCAATTAGACCATTTTAGTTTTGGCTAATTAAATAATGGCCCTAACACATATAATATTATATTTGTCACCTAAAATTTTAACAATTTTTCATTGATCACATATCTAACTTTACACATGTGTTAGACTTTATAAGCTCAAAATTTTCTATTATATATACTTCAAGCATATTTAAATAATTCATCCATTAGTCCTCCGAGTACATAGTACCAAAGTGATTTTTGTTATATCAGTCATAAATAAACTCATCAATGATTACTAATAGTTACATAATTAAATGACATAGATTCATCATGAAAAGTGTAGCAAAAAAATCACAAGAATGTGGCGTGTACATGTCGATTTTCAGTTAGTCATACTTTACTTTAGTGAGATCATTCAATAATCTTATCGTACAAAGTATAAATAGCTGAATATCAAATTTTATAAACCAGATAAAATATTGAAAAGAAGAGTATGCATACATAATACCACACATAGAACACAAAATAAGACTAACTCTCACTGAACTAAAAAAATCCTCAAACAGTAAAACACTCATGTGAACAATATGCTTATGAAAGACCTTGGGTGGAAGATATTTTGTAAGAGGATATGCTATCATGGAGTTTGTCACTAAGTGTTCTATGGAAATATTTCCAATTTGTACCATTTCCTTAACAACAAGGAACTTGATATCCATATGTTTTGACTTAGTTGAGCTCCTATTATTGTTGGAATTCAAAATAGTTGATTTATCATCATAGTATCACTTAACTGGTCTTTCAATTCCGTCCATAATTCTTAGCCTAGTGACTAGGTTCCTTAACCAAATCTCATGGTTAAATGCATCAAAACTTGTTATAAATTCGCTGCCATGGTAGATGAAGCAGCATGAGTTTTCTTGGCACTGCTGTCATATCCTAATTTTTATCCCTAAGATCCCACCTCGTTTCGCATCATCTGCATAGCCTATCATGTCTTTCATCTCACATAATACCCAATTTATCAGCTAAAATAAACTTGTTGGATTTACAGTCGAATTGGCCAAACCAAAAGTAACCTGTGCGTAAAATTGGTGGACAAAAAATTTTAAAATCGAGCTTGCAAACGTCAGTCATATTAATCTATGTTTTGCGTAGTTTAACCTGGCGTGCTCGTTTGAATTTTTTGACTGCTTTTCAATCGCATTTTGGACATTTTAAGCCATTTAACCAGGTAAAATTTGTGAGGGCAAAGCCTCATATACTAGATATGCATATTTTGATGATGTCAAAACTTAGCCGCATGGAAGAATAGATGTTTGGCGTTATCACCATGTTGCATGAGCATACCTTATTTCTCATGATTTGTTTGCTTGCATAAAATCTCTCGAGTATTGCATATAGAGTTGTCAAAATATGCGTCATACGAATTAAACTTCATTGGTCTATCATAGGTATCATCTAAGAGAATAAAAAAAATATGAATTTAGGCATTTTCTGAATTTTCAGGTCTTTGAGTCGACCAAAACTCTGCTTCGGACGACTCATGATATGTGTCTTAAAAATGCATTTTCCTCGGGTTAGGTATGGTCGACCTATCGGTCGACGCATGCTGTTGGTATTTCCATTTGTCTAAAAATTCAGGCTATGCGTCGATGCATGCCTTGTTCTGGTCGACACATGGCTGTGTGTTTTGCACAATATGTTTCCTCGAGTTAGCTCAGGTCGACCCTGCACTCTGCATGAGTCGACTGCTCGTTGTTTTATGCATATTTTCTGATTTGTCTATTATTTTTGAAAAGTGGTTTTATCGGTTATAACAGCTTTGTCTGGTATAAATATTCAGTTGCTTGTTTCATTTCACATACATTTGAATCATTCAGAAAAACAAAAAAAGTGAAAGAGGTGTCAATTCAAGTTCTCATCATCTTCATCTTCTACATTTCATACCATAATAATCACACACAATAATCTTTGTTGTGCATTATGCATTGTTAGAGGTGATAACGTTCGAAGCCGCTGATTGGATAATCCGGTTCGGGTTGAGGAATTGATAGGTTTTTCTTAAATAAAACCTCTAGGATTTTGTCCTCCAAGATTCTTTTAATTTGGGGGGGGGGGGGGGTTGCACGATTCTTCTCAACACATATTCAGCCGAGTGAAGGTGATCGAGGAGCGGTGGGTTTCGTCGATCTAGTAATGGTAAGCGGAGGATTGTGAATGAGAGTTTCGGGTTCGACACGCGAGTGATTGAAATCAGCCAGGCTGGGTTTGAAGACGAAAGGTTGTTCAAACATAGAGCTGTAATCAGAGGTTTATTCACGAGCTGTCGGAGGACTTGATTCAACTCGAATCAAGGGGCAAGAGGAGATAACATCTATAACAACAAGGGTGTTTGTTTGTTTGATTGCTTTCAATTCTTATATATACGATTCTATAATAGGTTAAATTTATATTATAAGGTCTTAATTCTATTGTTAGAATTGAGGGCAGACGTACCCTAAAGTGAGGACGACGGGGGAACTGCCTCAACAAATCCTTGTGCCTTTTGCCTTACGTTTTTACATTGCTTAATATTTGTGTGGTTTTAGCGCAAACAATTATATCAAATCTAGGACTGTTTTGAGTAAGTGCTAAACTGATTTTGACTCTAGTATAATCATTGATTGTACAAGGAAACTAGAGCAAATTACTCAAAGCGGAACTCACTTGTAGTGCTCCGCACGCCAAGTGCTTAATAAATTGTCTGAACCAAAAGCCTTGTGTGTTGTCCATTTATTGTGGTAATATTTTAAGGCATTGGAACTAGCCATACCACATAGTGAGCTAAACCAAATTGATAGTGTGGCTAGCGTAGTGATTCTCATTACTCGTTATCCGATTCCATCGGCTAAAACGCATATCCGATTTTCTAGTAACCGTTTGTTATAGACGGTATTTTTTCACGGCCGCTTCCGCAAATCAAACAAATTTTTAAAAACTAATTTTATTGGTAGCACATACTCTTTTTAAGCCAGGGATCTATTCAACCCCCATTTAGATCTGCGCCATCATCTAACAAAATTTATTTTGAAATTTAACTAAACGTTGTATTTTCCAATACACTTATTTCGCGCTGATCATTTTAGAGTATCCATTTTATTTTTTTCGAACAATTCGATACCGGTTCAATTATTCATTTTTTACCGCTTTTATTTCTTATTTTAATTAATAATTATTTTAGTTAATTATTTTAAATAGTCGGTTTTATTTTGGATTTTTAATTTTAATAGTTATTTTTTTTTCTATTTTTTCATTATTTTTCTTTTAATATTTAATTTTAATTATTGTTTTAAGTAATTAAGTTTTAAAAAAAGGTAATTTTGTTTGCATATACTGAACATACACGTACTTGTTTCTCCTTTTCTTGCACATAACTTCCCATGCTCACACGATACCACATAGCCTGCACCTTAAAAAAGGAATCCCCGCTTGCTAGCTTAAAAGAAGGCCATGACATTGAAAACACAATTAATGTACCTGGATGCTTCATCACTTCACTCAGCTACTCCTACGCTACTCCCTCTTCATTGTTTTATCAATACTCTTCCTCATTTCAAATTAAAAATAATATAATAAAAAAATTTAAAAAACTGGCACCAGGTCATGCATACTACACACACTCCTGCACGTGAGAGGGGGAGTCCATTCATTTTTCATATTATTTTCTTCTCCCAGCATATCACCCTTTCTCTCTCACGTTGATAAAAAAAAGTGTTTCATCATAACAAGCCACCATACACCTTACATCTCGCGTCCTCCATTCCAGTCGAATCATTGTGCTCCACAACGACTCACCAAAATTCAGATCGAAACAAGTTCACAGTCGCCCTTATCGTGACTCCGCTATGATATCTCTTTAAAGCTCATCATTTCTGATTGGTAAATTTTTTTCTTGAAACTTTTTTCATGGCTTTTTTTATTAGTTATAATTTAGGAATGTTTGATTTAGATTTTTGAAAGAGAGACAAGTTTGTTTTGTTGTATAACCATGCCTTTTGAGTTATTTGAATATGTATAATGTGTGTGTTCATGTTTGTGTGCTATAGTACAATCTGTAACTCATAATTGTCAAGTGTGTGTACTTATTTGTGGGCATTTATATGGAATGGTGTTTATGTGGTTGTGTGCTGATATAATTGTGTGCAATAAGTGCACGCCATGTTGTGTTGTTATTAGTAAGTGTTTGTGTATGCATGTTCAATGTGTACAGTGTGTGAGTGTTGTATGTATTATGAATAAAGTATGTTATCTTGTATGTAATATGATCAGAGTATGTCTAGTTAATGTTAATTTTTACTATGTAAGTTCTATACATGTTGTAATGTGATGAGATCCACGTGTTTTCTTGATTTTAATTATTTCTACCTTTTTTAAAAAAATTTATATAATATTAGAAAAAAAATATAGAACATTTTAATAATTTATTTTTAGTATTTCCTTTTTATTTTTATTGGTCATTTGTTAAATATTTGGAAAAAAAATTGTTTTATTTATTTTTATTTTATAATATTGAAAAATACCAAAAGTGTGTCATGATTATTAATCCTTTTAAACATTTTATTTTAATATTGAGTAATTAATTTATTAATTATTCTCATTAAGTGTTTATATTTAAATGGATAAATAATTCTTTGTTGCCCGATTCTATTTTGCGATATGTCTGCTTCCATGTTCTGGGCATGTTCTAGCTGATTGAATCTTGATGCGTTTTCACGATTAATCTAATTTTTACGCGATGTTTTGCCACATACTTTTGTCTGTTTCTTATTCGTGATGCTTTGCCACGTGTATATGTTACTTTTCTATATGATGTTTTGCCATGTATCTTTGTTGACTTTTTTTATTTATTGATTACCATGATGTTTTGCCATGCGTATTCTGTGATATATTATCTGTTTGACCATACATGATGTTCTTTCCATGTACCGTGTCTGTGTCTTTATTTGATGTCATTTACATGATGTTTTCTATGTATCTGTTGCTTTATTTGATCATTGTTGACCTATTCCAAGGGAAGTGATTGTATGTTGACTTATCGTCATTGTGCATGTCCCTTGAGTGTTTATTTCACCTATTTTTGTTGTTGTTCTTGACTTTTAAAACCTAACAACTTGTAGTTCTACGAACTACGGACGCTCTAATTTCTCAAGTTCCTTTTGAGAATACGTAGGCACAAGGTCTCAATCCTTGGCGAGCAATCTTTCTCTTTTTACCCTTTCTTTTTTTTCACATCGTAGTTATGAACTATGATTGCTCTGACTTCCTACGTAGGCATAGGATTGCAAGATCCTAGCGAGCTACCTTTTTCTTTTTCTACCTTTTTCTTTTTCCATCTATTCTCTTTTATTTTCCCATCTTTATCTCTTTATCCTTACCTTTAGCAAATAATTCTAGCCAAAACACAAATATTTTAAGAGGTTCTTGTAGAGTACTAAAAATGCATAGGGTGCTAGTACCTTCCCTTAGTATAACCAATCCTCGTATCTCTGATCTCTCTTTGCTTAACTTTAGGCCTTACTTTTTTGCTTTGCATTTTTATTTAGGATTTTTGTTCGATCTTTTATCCCTTCCTTTGGATAAAATAAAAGTTCGGTGGTGATATATTATTTTTGTGATCCAAGGTGATTATATAGCTTTGGTATCCGATTTTCACCGCGACAACTGCGCCAAGAAACTGCACCACCAGTAAACATGTAGGTATAACATGAAGTGGATCTTTTACTATCTAAGCAACCATCAAAATCAGATATTGAATATTAGTTGATTTCCAACTGGTTCGATCTCCTATATGCGAGCATATAATTATTTTTTCTTGTCACGCTCTGAATTTTAACCCTAAGATCCCATTTCATTTTCATCATTTTGCATAACATTCTAGGTCAATCAATCATGCATAACTATCCAATTATCAAGTTTTTGTTTTGTTTCATCTGTGAACTAGGGTTTTCCCTAAGAGGCTCAAAAGCTTGATCAATCAAAGTTTTAGATGGATCATCAATCAAGAAATCTCTCATGCACTCAAGAGACTTTCCTCCATCAATAATTAAGTGCAATGTGGTTTCATTAAAATTCTTCAAGGCTCAGTTCATCTGATCACCCAAAATTAGGGTTTCTGACCTAATTCATCTCCGGGTTAACTTTTAAGGCAAGACATGATCTCAAGCCTTAAGACATGATTCAAGACACTCAAATACACCCTTGGAGTCTATCTATGGTGTTCAAATAGCCCAAAAGATTGATTTCATTGAAGATCAAGAAGTGAAGATTCATTTGATAAATAGTCAACTGTTCCTCCAAATCGGGGTTTGACTTTTGGGAATTTTGGTCAACCAGGGCTTCCTTAAGTCAAGGATGATGATAACATATGTTTTGAATCATGATTAATCAAGAAAAAGCAAAGAATTAGAGGTTACTTTCGAAAAGGGCAACCATGAAAGAATTGAAAAAATTTCTAAGTTATGAAAGACTATGATTTTTACCCAACTTGCAAGGCCATAACTTCCAATCTAGACATCCATTTTTCTTGCTCCAAAAATCAATTTGAAGATCTCATACTACAACTTTGTCCCTTTGGGTGAATTCTCAAAAAATGCATAGATTTCAAATTATGAGGCCATGAAGTTGGCGTTCCTTCCAAAATGGTTCCAACACATAGAAAATTTTCTTGTTGCAAATCTGCCTGAAAAAATAACCAACTTGCGAGTCATTTTTCATCATGATCCAAGTTTATTTAGCCAAACTCAAAACATGAAAGTTGTAGAGCATGATCCAGCTTTCCAAAGAGTTCAAGAACTCATTCATACCATTTTTGATCTGTGAGTTTCGAAGAAGGGAAGTTGGCTCTTTCATGCTAAACTTTGGTCATGTTCTTGACAAATCCAAGTTGCAAAACCTAGCCAAATTTGCATGATCTTGCTTTGTAACCTATGTTACTTGCAAATTTTCCCCTAATCAAAAAAATGCACAGGTTAATGATGCATTGTACAAGTGTTCCAAGCATTGTTCAATGAATCATTCCATTTTGGGAAGAAAGTGCACACTTCCATTTTGGAAAAGTGACTTTAATCACAAATCCAAATATCCTTGAGCTTACAACTTGTCTAGCTGCACTCAACCTTTTTCTTGCACAGAAGTAAAGTCTCTGCACTTTATAACCACTGTGTACTATGCATTGGAATTATGTGAAACTCATGAAACTACACTTTGATTCTAACAAAACTAAGCAAACTCCAAATTTACAATTTTGCATCAGCCTGATCTCCAACTCCTCTCCTATAAATGAAGGATATTTCCTCATCACAAAACACAACAAACCTCTCAGAAAACTCTCTTAACATCCTCATTGCAACATCTTGCAAACCACCCCTCACTTGTGCCCAAAAAAACCTCATATTGCATAAACTCCCCCATCTGCATTTCCATATCTCAAACCACTAAACCACTTGCAAAACACATCACAAAACACTTCCTATAGGTGTTTCAATCATCACTTTCATAATAAAAAAATAGAAAGTCAACCTCCAAACCAAAAACTGTTGACTTTTTGCATCTTCCATTCCAAAACCTTATTCTGACCATATTCAAACCCTTTGATCATTGAAAATCAATCCTTAAACATGTCTTGAGCTGTCCACAACATTAGTTCCCAAGTGTCATCCCATTTTCTTCAGAATCAAAATCACCATCTTTCTTACTTTGCAAGAAGGAGAGTGCAGCTTGTTCCAAGTGTTTCCAAAGAAGTTCAATCATTCAAAAAGCTGCTAGGAGGTCCAAAGGAGCTATCTAAATCATCATCTTAGTTTTGTAACAAATTTTGTGAGGTTTTGGAATTTGGCTTCAGGAGGTAAGTTCCCTTATAACTAGAACTCATTGAATCATGCCAAAAAAAAAAAAACGGTCGCTAATTAGACAAAAAGGACTAACATGACACGTTTTAAGATTTAAGGGACCAATCTGACACAAAAAAATAATTAAGGGACCAATCTGAAACCAAGTGTATATAGTTAAGGGAGCAAAATTGGTATTTTCCCTTCTTCTTTTTCTCGTTTTATGCGATATTTAGATTTTGTTGCTCTGATATGTAATACTGGGCGAGCGAACGCTATTTTTTATTGTTTATTATTATTTTTTAATGTTTTTGTTGCCAGAGTTAGATGTTATAACTCGTCATGTTATGCGTTTTTTTGATGTTGAAGGCATTTTGTTATAAGCAAGTTTTATATTTAAAAATAAGAGTTATTATGAGACTTTTTGTGAATTGATGTCGTCAAGAACAAACCAAAGTATGAGAGAAATATTGAGTTTCTTGAACAAACACAAGAAGGAAGAAGAAGAATAAGAGTTGGTTAAAACAATTTTACTATTCTCTTACTCAATAAGGATTCAAAGATTATAAGTGAATACCAACAATTAACCTCTCTCAACAACTTGACAGAACTAGTTTATTTATAGACTACTAAGCTAACTTAACAATTGGGATTACAATGATGGCCCAATTTGACATGCTAACTTAAATAAAAAGTTAACATATTTTGACAACATGTTTGAACAGACTTCGACTACAACATGCGCATCTCCTGTCGAACCATGAAGTTATCCTTGTCTATACTAGAGTTTGATTCAAATACCACAAATCTCCACCTAGAAACAAACTCTAAACTAAAAAAGGAACAAACTAGCTTTCATCATGCAGCTTTATCAACTGCATACAGTGGAAAAACTTATTACTCAGCAATGTCTTGATGACCATAGCAACAACATTTTCATGAGTCAAAACCTTCCGCACTTGGACTTTGCTATGCTTGATTATCTCTCTGACGAAGTGCATCTTCACATTGATGTGCTTAGTTCGCTAATGATAGGCTAAATTCTTCGACATGTGTATTGCACTTTGACTATCACATTTAACAGTGATAACTTGACCTTGAAGTTTCAGCTCCTTAGCAAAACCTTCATGCCATAATGCTTCTTTCACAGCTTCAGTTGTGGCAATATATTCTGCTTCATTGGTTGATAAGGCAACAACCTTCTGAAGTGTCGTATTCCAACTGATTGTTGTGTTGAACATATTGAAAGCATAACCAGAAATAGATTTCTAGAGTCCATACAATGTGCAAAATCATAGTCGACAAATCATTCAATTTCGACTTTGCTATCATCACCATAGGGTCCACCATAAATTAGGACCCTGCTCAGAGACCCATTAATGTACCTTAGAATCCACTTTAATGCTTGCTAGTGCACCTTTCTAGAATTGCCCAGATACCTGCTTACAAAGCTCACTTTGTATGATATGTCTGAGCTCGTATAGACCATAACATACATCAAAGAACCTACTATACTAGCATATGGAATGCTATTCATATATGATCTTTTGACTTCAGTACTAGGAATTTGAGTTGAACTCAGCTTGTATTGGGGATTAGTCGGTGTTAGAATAACCGTTAAATTTGACATAACAAACTTGTAGAGAATCTTCTTTAGGTATGCCTCTTGAAATAAGCATAATGTCGATTGCTTTCTATCTCTCCGGATGTTAATCCCAAGAATTCTAGAGGCAGCTCTCAGATCCTTCATGTAGAACTCCTTATCGAGTTCAACCTTCACTTTTATAACATCTTCGACATTGTTGCTTGCTATAAGGATGCCATCCATATAAAGAAAAAAAATAACAAGTGAGTTTCTAGGTTGAAATCTGAAGTAAACACAGGGTCGAACTGGCTCCTTGTGAAACCAATGTGTGCCATGAACTTGTCGAATCTCTTATTCCATTGTTGAGAATATTTTTTTAGGCCATACAAATACTTATTCAACTTGCACTCATAATCTTCCTTTCCTTTTTCTTCATACCCTCCAGGTTGCGTCATCAGAATTGTTTCATCTAGATCACCATACAAGAAGGTTGTCTTCACATCCATCTGTTCAAGTTCTAGGTCAAACTTCGCCACCATGGCTAACAACATTCTAATGGATATATGATTTACAACAGGTGAGAACATATCATTGAAGTCGATACCTTCTTTTTTAGTGAACCCCCTAGAAACCAAACTTACCTTAAAACGCTTCAAAATCACTCTTTTGATTCCTTCCTTAACCTTGAAGATCCACTTACAGCTGACTAACCTGGCCCCTGTAGATTTCTCGATCATCTCCTAAGTATTATTATCATGAAGAGATTTCATCTCGTCATCCATAGATTTCAACCAATTGGTCTTGTCTTGACTCCTTAGAACTTCCTTATAATCTCTAGGTTCTTTGTCCAAAACCTCACTCATAAGCTATAAGATTTGCATAATGAAGTCTTTGAGGTGGCTTAATGACTCTTTTTGACCTGTCTCTTGCCAGCAGGTAGTCATTATCAGCCTTCATATCTTCGACAATAACTTTTGCATCTCCTTCGACTTTATCTGAGTCATGTAATTCAACATCATTATTCTCCACCTCAATAGGAATCTCTTCTTGTTCCAGCTCTTCTTCAGAGATATTCGAACTTCGACCAATGTCATCAATTTTCTTAAAAACCATCTCAGCTTCATTGAAAACTACATCTTGACTTGTGATACACCTCTTATAACCTGGCTCTAGACACCACAACCTATAAGCTTTGACTCCTTCAAGGTATCCAAGGAACATACATCTCAGAGCTCTAAGTTCGACCATGTATTGCCTAATATGAGCTTAGGCTAAACAACTAAATACTCTAAGTCTGTCAAGACTAGGTGGATGTCTCGACCAGACTTCTTCAGGTGTCTTCATTCCCAAGGTTGTCGATGGACACATATTTATCAAATATGCTGCAATTACAACAACTTCTGCCCAAAATACCTTTTTCACTCTTGCACTTACCAACATGCACCTCACCCTTTCTAGAATGGTTTGATTAAACATTTTAGTCAAACTATTTTATTGGGAGTTCTTGTAGTAGTTATGTGCCTTGAAATATCAGACGAAACACAATAGCTATCGAAAGCCTCATTTCAAACTTCAAGACCATTGTCAGTCTTCAACCTCTTAATCTCCCTGTCGGTTTGGTTTTTGACCAGATTCTTCCAACTTTTGAAATTTTCAAAAGTTTCATCCTTAGTCTTATGGATGAATATCCATAACTTTCTAGAGTAATCATCAACTATGGATAAAAAATACTTTGCACCTGAGCGTGAAGGAATCCTTGCAGGTCCCTAAAGAACAACATGAGTGTAATCAAGGGATCCATGTGTTCTTTGTTTACCTTTGTTAAACTTCATTCTACAGGATTTACCAAATATAAAAGGTTCACAAAACTTTAGTTTTTCGATCTTATCACCACCCAATATATTTTGTTTCGACAATCCGACCAGGCCTCTTTTGATGGCATGGTCAAGTCTTTTATTCCATAGCTCAATCTTCGACACAGGTTTCATGGATGCCACATTTGCTGAACCACTTACAACATCAGCCTCAAAGGTATACAAGTCTTGTTTCTTTACGCCTTTCAAGACTTCCTTTAACCCCTTCATTACCCTTAGGATGATTTTCTCTCCTTTAAAAACATATCCTTTCTTGTCGAACTCACCAAGAAAAATCAAATTCCTCTTAAGATCAGGTACATACCTAACATCACTAAATAGCTTTATTGACTCATCATGGAGCTTGAATATCACAGATCCAATACTTGCAATTTTGTAACCTTTGTTGTTTCCCAGCAAAACTGATCCACCATCTTGATCACACAATTCCTTAAACACGTATTTGTTTAGAGTCATGTTTCAAGTAAACCCTAAATCTATAATCCACTCCTTGCTAGATTCATTGCTTGAAACCACCAGGACATCAGATGATTCATAACCATCTTGCACAATGGTTGAATTACCATTCTCCTTTCCACCATGATTATTCAGTCAATCAAGACATACTTTTCTTGTATAAGCCTCATTCTTACAATGATAACACTTATAATATGAGCATACCCATTATAACTTTACCCTTCTTCTTCTCAAACCTACCATATCTCTTCAAGAATTTCCCCTTAAAGGACAAAACTTCACCAACAAAAGATGGCTTGAGCTCCTTTCGCTCATTCAAATCCTTAGAGTACAAGGCAGATTGAACATTTTTAAAGGTCAACGACTCTCTTCCATACAAGAGAGCTTCTTTGAAGTAAGCATGACACTTAGGTAAAGAGCACAACAACAACAATGCTTGATCTTCATAATCAATCTTGACCTCGATATTTTCAATATCAAGAATCAACTTGTTAAACACATTCAGCTACTCAGCCAAGGCTTTGTCTTCACTCATCTTGAATGAATACAAAGCTTGCTTCAGATAGAGAAGACTAACCAACAATTTTTTCATGTACAAACCTTCAGTTTTCGTCCACACACCAGATTTCGTTTTCTCCTTTGAAACTTGCTGAAGAACCTTATCACCAAGGTTCAATACAATAGCACAATGGGTTTTTCCGACCATCGTTGTCTTCTCCTTCTTCGATAGGATACCGTTCATCTTCTCCGATCCTTTCAACGCTTCTAATAAACCCTGTTGAATAAGAAGGGCTTGCATCTTCAAGCGCCACAAACCAAAATCATTCACACCGGTGAATTTCTCAATCTCATATTTTGTTGACCGCATCTTCTCTTCCATGCTCACCACACCAATTTGTTGTGAATTGATATCGTCAAGAACAAACCAAAATATGAGAAAAAGATTGAGTTTCTTGAACAAATACAAGAAACCTTATTAAGTTTTACAAAAGATAGAGAAGAAGGAAGAATAAGAATAAGAATTAGTTAAAAATATTTTACATTCAAAAATTACAAGTTAATACCAACAATTAACCTCTCTCAACAACATGAGATAAATAGTCTATTTATAGAATATTAAGCTAACTTAGGCTACAAGCTAACTGAACAATTGGGCTTACAAGCAAGGCCCAATTCGACATGCTAACTTAAACAAAAAGCTAACCTATTTTGAAAACATGCTTGAACAAACTTTGACTACAACATGCACAACTCCTATCGTACCATGAAGCTATCCTTGTCGAAACTAGAGTTCGATCCAAATACCATAAGACTTAATTAATTGTTGAGTTGTTTACATTATTAATTTCACTACGATGAGTCTATGTGACGGAAAGCATGTGATGACAGGTGTTTATGTTATTATTTATTATATTTAACTCGTGTTACAGAACAGGTTTATGGTGTGTTTACGTAACACCGTATGTGCATAGTTGTGTAAATTCGTATTATCAGGCGTTGAGGTTTTAGGGTGCTACAAGTTCAACTTAATCAGACTCAAATATATATGCCTAAAACATGTAAAATTAAAGACGTCACATCTATTTCATTTTAACTCACACTTTATAGTGCATGATGATGCAAAAAAAAAGAATCTTTAATCCTTAAGAGATGCGATCTTCCCATCCTTGACATCTGGTTCAGGCATATTTGTTCCCTAGAAATACGTAGAGGGGAGTGCAAATGCTCTACTTACTGTAATTCTTAAAGAACTCTGAAACAATTATGATACTAGAAGCAAATGATTCATTTAAGCTTTGAGCCAAATAGGCATTCTCAAGGCGAAGGATTTCAATATCTCCCTAAACTATGAAAAGGGATGCATGCATAGCTGATAAAGTAGTCAGCATAGAAGCCAGAGCTTTATCCTTCCATGATGTACCTTTCACCACAAGGGTCACCTAATTGACTAACGAGCTAAAAAGATTAAGAGGACTGGAGGCATCACTTACACTAGTAAGAGAAATTGAGGCTTTTGTATTTCCTGCGGGTAAGTATCTCGTTGGAGCGTTAGGCTACAAATACTTTCCTCCGACTGCTGTTTCTCCTTGTGTTAGATGAGAAGCCATCCCACTGATCGGCACCGCCAATCTCCAAAATGAAAGAAGCATGACGATTATAATACATTATAGTTTACAACTCCTCCTTAATGGTCTCGCCTATCAAATTATCTAGATAAGAGAAATCTTCTTCAGAGGTAGGCATCCAATGTTCTTTTGGAGTACGTGGACCTGACCTCGACAATTGTGCATGAGTTAGAGGACCCGACACGCATAACAGTCATCAGGGATTATTCAAGACACCAACACCTCCAAAAGACTCTAAAGGGGAAGAAGCGGTGACCGACCTCAAAGCGTTTGAAGCGTTCGCTGCAATTGGAGTCAATCATATTCCTAATCTTAGGTGGAGGATTTCCTCCTCATCCTTCATCAAATTTGCAAGTAGTAATTAGTAAGGGTAAAAGCATTGTGAATAACCAAATTAAAGGCAATGGGCAAAAATGTATCTAAAACTAACCAAAAAAGACCTTCCTCTCCTCTTTAGTGCAAGCATCCATAAAAAAGATGAGTTTCAATAAGTTGTTTCAAAAGCTTTTGTGAAGCCTTGTCCCAAGGAGTGATGATGCCGACGTTACCCAACTCTTTGACGAAATGGCCAACCGTCTCTTTAGATAAAGTTCTGCTGAGATGGTTTGTCTTTCTTATAGACATACGATTCATTCCCCATCAAGAAATGACCTTTATTCCAGTATTTGGGAAACACGTTGGTACACCTGTTTTCCACTCTGGTCCCTATGATACATATCGCTTCACGAGTTTCTTGATGGAGAAGAGTAACTAGGAAGAATCGATCTTTGAAGTGTTTCATGCTCTCCAAAAACATTTCAAAGTTATGAACATACTGCACCAGAATAATCAAATTGTATCCCCGCTCCTGGGGCGTAGAACTATGTTGAACTTTGAAGAGGTGGAAGAAAAAGGACAATGAATGTTTTCCCTTTTGATATTCGTATGAATACTATAAGACTTTATTATATGCCAAACTCGTAAGGTGCAATTATTAGTGGGAAGCCATTAAATGGTTCAAAGCTTCTATTTCAAATCTATTTAAAAGCAACCGAAGACCCAAGATCAAGAAAGTACATTCATATGATGGAATGGTGGATTCACCGTACTCGTTACAAATCCTCTTGTCTGCATCAGGGGTCAATATGCCCTAATCCAAGGAAGGACCTATGTCCAAGAAAGCTCCATCAAGACTACCTTCTTGAACAAAGATAAACATAGTTTATGAATAGACAAGGTCAGCCCAAGAGGCAGAAGTATCTTCTTTTGACTTTTGACTCATACTGGACACTACTTTTTTCAGCTTTAGAAAGGGAAGGTGTTGTAGAAAATGTAGGTGACAAGAAGCAAAAATAACGTCTCAAGAAAATGCAAACCGACTCCTTAGAAACTGTGTGATGGCTTGCTAAAAGCAATAAGCTTTACCAATGCTCCATATCACCTTTTGAAGACACTTGAGGCACGTTAAAGGTATAAATTCCCAAGAATAGTAGCATCACCTCTTGACCTTCCATTTAAGCTAAGATATGACTTGGATGGACGGTGTGAATACGACAACCCCTTGCACTACCCAAGCACAGACAAGGGCTTAGAGGAAAACGGTTCTAAGTTGGCTAGAACTACATTCGACCGTGGCCCTAAAGAAGCAGTGATTAACCCAATTGTTATCGGTCTAGGGGGTTTCTTTGGGAAAGAGCATAGAAGATCTAAAGCCAGAATATATCCAATGGCTCCCCGCATCACACGCCTGAAAAATGACAGTTTGTTATAACATCTCCATTATATAAAGGATGTTGGTGTCGATTTTTCAAGTATTCGATTTTCATTCATTCATCTCTTTCATATACTGACTTGAGCGTTTAAGTGTTAATCTTGCAGATCGTTCCACCACCGCAACAGAAGCTCGGTTACACAGTCACATACAATAATTTTTATTTTCTGATCAATTTTTATTCCACAACGGAATATATATATATATATATATATATATATATATATATATATATATATATTATAAAATTGATTTCAAGATATATTATTGAAGTAGATTTCAAGATATATTATTGAAGTATTTATCTTAAAACAAATTTAGGTTAATTAATTTTGGACTCTTGGGTGTGGTGTTATTTATACCTCCTTCTACTTAGTGCTTTTTAGGATTGGTTACAAGGTCCACTTCTGAGTGCTTGTCTTTCATCTCAAAATTCTTTGTATTATGATTATATGATTGACTCACACTACAGTATAGCTTTAAATCATAATTGATGGATGATTAAATTTATAACTATTTAATGGATATATTAGAAAAGTGTGTTTTTTACTTTTATTTATAGAGGTCTACAACTGACACGCAAGATTCGGGCAGACACAAGACAGGAATTGAAAATGCATCTCTTTATTTGTCTATATAGAGCTTGCACACGGGCTTCGCTTACAAGTGGGGTACTGCTAGAAATATGTTCATTTTAACTAATTAAAAAGGACCAAATATTTTTTTTATTTTTCTTTTTAATTAAAATAAATTACATCGAATAAACTATAAGCCTCTAAATAGTGAATTTTCAATATAAACATTAATGTTGATGCAGCTACCGACTCCAACACTGAACCCATTAATATCGTTAGATTTAATAGTGATTCCAACACTGATAATAACTTTACAAGGTCTTTATAGTATTTTTAAATCTTAGTTTAATGTCTTTTCTTGAATGTTAATTTCAGGGATATTTTGGTACTTTAATTTAAATTTTTTCCTCTTTTAACTTTTAAAAATATACTATGTTCAATTTTTTAATTTTTATATAATTAATTAAATAAATATAATTAACATAGTATATTTTGTAAAGTTAAAGAATCAATATACCTTTTTTTAATTAAATAATCAAACTTAAGTCTTAAATATTATAGAACAAATTTTTAATATTATGATTTTCTCTATCAAACAATAATATTTTGTTTCACTTAGACCAACTCCAATGGAAGTTTTTAAAGTGGATTTGTCAACATGACACTTATATTTGTTGTTTTCAAGATTGTCATGTTGTTCAACGGTTCTTAATTATACAACGGTTCTTCCATGGTTCTTATTAAAATATTGATTTTATAATATGAAAACTATAATTTAATATAAAATTTTATTTATCATTTTAATTATCATATGAAAACTATAATTACAATATTAAAATATTAATTTTATAATATGAAAACTATATTTTAATTATAAGTTTAATTTGAATTTTATTTATTTTATTTTTATTTATTTTAAATTATATTTTTAATTTCAATTTTTTAAAATTTTATATCAAATTTAATTTAAAACACTAAAATTAACTAAATAGAGATTGAAATATTTTTTTAAGTTTAATCTAATTTTTTTTAAGTTTATATAGTAGAATGAAATATTTTTCCTTAAAACAACACTATATACCTGTTGGGCTATATGGTAGACTGAAATAATTTTCTGTAAAAAATTAAAATTATTATTTTAAGTGATATAAAATTTAATATGAATAAAAAATTAATATATAAAGTAAAGTTGTGGAACTCAATATGAGTTCTTCAGAGTTGCACCATTGGAGTGAAAAATTAGTTGAGTTGCTTCAAGTTGACGTGGTTTAATAGGTCCCACAAAGAACCCAAAAATGAGTTCACGGTTGGAGATGCTCTTAGATATAACAATCAAAATATATATTATTTAATTCTTTAAGACTATTCCGTTAACACGATGAATCTCTTCTGTTAGTTTTTTTTGGAGAAAACGTTAATACATGCCTATATGGCATTATTTGATACTTAGGTGACATTGTTTTAATTTTTTCACCCTATTTTTTTTCCTGATGTGTGAATACAAGACCTTTGGTGTTGCTTCAACCCTTTTTGTTTTCCTTTTTAGTAACTAATATCTTAAACTCTTCAACTAATCTCAGAACTTCATAGTTGCATTTTCATTCCTTAAAAAAATCCTAACAGTTGCGAAGAAGAAGACGATTGTGGTTGAAGGCGACGATAGTTTGAGAAGACGATATCAGAAGAAGATACGTAGTAAGTCAAACATTTTAAACAGGTCCGTCTATGAACTCATCATTTTAGAAATCATTTATTTTTACAATTTCTTTTACTACGATGTGTGACTTCTGAGGTATCTTGTGTGACTAGGTCGTGAGTGGTGATAGATTTGAGTGTGTTGTCCATCATGGGGGTAGTTTTGGTGAGTTTAACAGATACGGTTACAATGGTTTAGTGGAGATTTGGAAAGTTGACCCGGACTTTTGGTGTTACTTTGAGATTCTATGTGGGTTGAAAGATTTAGGGTACCTAAAAGTTGAGAGTTTGTGGTATTATGATGCAATGGATGATAATGAGCTAGTGATGTTGCAAGATGATGCAGAAACAAATAAAACGAAGACCATTGCTCTGACCAATGGGAATGTTCATCTATATGTAATGCATCCAGTGTATGGGGAAGAACAAATATTGCCTCTTCAGAATAATGTAGGTCCAAATGGTAAAAATAATGTAGGTTCAAATCCAAATGTTGAAAACAAAGTTGGTCCAAATGCTTTAGAAGACGTCAGTTTGGAAGATGACATGTTGGATGAATTGAATAATGGTGTAAAAGGAATTTTTGATAACTTGGGACCATTGAAGAATTAAATGATATAGGTGACAATTTTGATGAAGGAGGGCCCGATGTCGCACCTCGAAAAATCATCGAGAACATACGACCCTCGCGCTAAAGGCGCGGAAATGTCGTTCGATAGAGTCGCCACCGAAATTTATTTATCCCGAAGAGACGGGAAAGAAAATATCGAGAAATCCTTTTAAAACAAAAGGACATGAACAAGGCCGTCGCAACCGATGTTTCAGGTTCGGGAGTCATTTACGCAAGGGGAAGATATTAGCACCCCTCACGTCCGTTATACTCAACGGGAACCTCTTAGGGTGATTTGCGATGGGTGTTATCTAAGCTTTCATGTTTTCTTCTCAATGATAAATGTGAATGGGTAGGATAAAAGGATAAAGACGCTAAGGGGAAATGAGTGGTTAGAGGATAGAGTGTTTGGCAAGGATTGGGGCCCTTGTGCCTACGTATACTCATTCGAACGAGAATCAGAAATCAGAGCTTCGTAGTTTGACTACGGAAAAAGATGAGGAAAACAGAAGATGGATGGAATGTAGCTCGCCAAGATCATCGCAATCTTGTGCCTACGTATCTTACATTTAGACGAGAATGAAGAATCAAAACGTCTGTAGTTCGTGGAGACGACCACGAAAAGATGAGGTTGAATTGAGTTTGAAGTTTGACTGAGAAACGAAAAATTGACTGACAAACAACCCAAGGGGCGTGCCTCGAGAGTTGTCACTCAAGAATCCAAGGAATGCGGGATTCCAAGAACTCAGTTCTTTCAGGAGTTGATTAAAAAGGTTTGAGAAAGGTTTAAACATTTTGAATTCGGAAGAGTGAATGAATAACAACTCAAGGGGCATACCTCGAGAGCTACTCATTCAAAGATTCAAGGAATGTAAGACTTCAAGAATCTCTTTCTTTCGTAAGTTTGATTATGAAAATATTTGAATAAGAATTAGGTATTTTGAGACGAAAGGTTGAATGAATGACAACCCTAAAGCGTGCACCTCAAGAGCCATTCATTCAAAGATTCAAGGAGTGTTAGACTCCAAGAATTTTCTTCTTTTTTTATTTGATTAAGAAAGCATTTGAAAAAGATTAAAATCGAATTGGTTGCAAAAAGAGGTGGACTGCGAGGCAAAAGGCACTCGGCTTACAACTTAGTTTAAAATACCGCTTGGCGTTGGATCAAGGGTTTGATTTTACTTGTGTGCAAAGACATGGTGGAATTGAAGTTGGTTTGAAAACGGCTCGACAACGAGTCGAGGGTTTGGTTTGAAAATGGAACCGGCTTGAAGATGAATTAAGGGTTAGGTTGTGAGAAATAATACTAGTCCCTGAGGACGCTCCTAGTAACGAAACCACGATGAGATGTGAAAGTGTGTGCGATAAGTTGATGGCGAATGCGTACGAGCACTCGACTTACAAGGGGTGTTTGAAGATGGCTCGATGATGAATTGAAAATTAGTTTAAAAACGGTTTAGTCTACACTAGTCTTTATGGGTGGTCCTAGAAGATAAACCATAATCAAAGCAAAATACAAAAGCGTACATCGGAATGGGAAAGGGAAACATGTAAGTTACACGAGATTGCACAAAATAAAAGCTCTCGTTGTAAGGTAGCCCAAGAGAAAGTCGTGTGTGTGCGAGGTGTCCTAAACTAAGCCTTGAACAAGAGTCGGACAAAAACTCCAAGCTAGGGTTTCTGATATAGTCCAATAATCCGTTGCTCGGACAAGCAACCAACAGTCCACCAATTTAGGCTTTTAGGTTTTGATCGTTTATTACGTGTTTTGAAAAGAATGTGAATAAGAGATAAACAAGATGAATATGAACAATATAATATGAATATGAATAATATGACAAGATATATAACAGTATAAACAAGATAATATTCACAATAGTATAATCAAGATAATATTAACAAGTATATGAATAAGATAATATAAATCAAGATATAATGACTGAAATTAAATTAAAAGTGTATTGACCGAAAGTAAAGTTAGTCGTTAGTTGATTTGAGTCGAATCGGGACGAAATGTAGCGCTAAACCGTCGTAGCTCGATCTATGACGAATATCAAACTATAGGAGGCCGTGCAAGTTGATATTCGTGCTAAAAACACGATGGAGAAATGATATTAAGGATCAGTTTCCAATGTAATCGTGTCACACGGGCCGAAAAAGAAGGGGGTGATCTCGTCTTAATCACTAACTTGTCTTAATTAATCGAAGGTAACATATCACGATCCCAAAGTGTAGAACATGATCTCAATGATCATTTTCTACATATTTGAAATAATGAAGGTTAACAACCTCAATAAATCAACGTTTATGAGTAGAAAGTCTTCATTGATCGAGAAAGAAATTGAAAATAAAAGAAGATCTAAAATAGAATAAGAATGGAAATGGAAATGAAATTGGTCTCATCTTAATCAAGATTTTAAATCGATAAGTCGATAATCTATAACATTAGACTTTCATTGAATCAACATGAAAAAAAAAGAAAGGATAATCAAAATGTAATAAAATATCTAACAAAAAATTTAACAAAAAAACTAATAGAGATTATTAACGAGATGATTAACAAAATTATTAACCGGAAGTATTAAAATATTAATAAGATCCTCAAAAAAATAGATAAAATTATATATATATATATATATATATATATATATATATATATATATATATATATATATATATATATATATATATATATATATATATATATATATATATATATATATATATATATATATATATATATATATATATATATATATATATATATATATATATATATATATATATATATATATATATATATATATATATATATATATATATATATATATATATATATATATATATATATATATATATATATATATATAACTTAAAACAATTGAACAGGGGGTTTTAAAAATCCAAGTGGGTGTTTTTAACAAAAAATGGGGAATCATTTGGGCTTTACAAAGCCCATCATCTCCAAATTAAAAAAAAAGTAGCACAGTCTAAAAGAAGGAAGGCTAATGTGCAAACAACGGTGGGCTTGAGCCCAACTTCACACAGCCAAACAAGATATAAATGTCCTAAAAATGACTATCAGGTTTAAACCCAAAAGAAAACGTCACTAAGAACCATTAATCTCAAGGTCAAATAATGGGAAAGAGGAACCATGGCAAAACAGCAACAACATCCCTATTTTAAAATCGAAATCAACAAAAACAACAACCAAAGTAAAATCCAATCGCTCAAAGTATTGTGTCTCAAAATCAACAATAAATGAAATCGAAGCATAATCTCTAACCTTTCCGTTTTCGTTCTCAAACTCGAATTCTCGCTTGCCCCTTCGCTCACTCGATTTGTCTCGCTCAGGTAAGATTTGTTTTAGTTTCGTTTACTCCTCTCTTTCTTCTCAATCTCTTGTTTCTGGAATATAATTTGTGATTAGGTTAGTGATTGGTGGTTATTCGGTTGCTTTGGGGGGATGATGAAGATTGAAGATTTATAATTATTGAGGGTTAAATTGAAGATATTGTTGGAACTTTAATTAATTAATGGTGGAACTTTAATTAATTATAGTGGGAATTGGAAACATTTGTTGACAATTAATGAGCAATAAATGAACACAAGTGAGAACTAATATAGAAGTGAATTTGAAAAGATTCATTTTAGTCCCACATTGAAGGGAATGGAAATATTAGTCGTGTTTAGATGAATTATTTTTTGGACCCGAATTTATATAATTTAATTATCATTAATTAATTAATATAATTCGGTGGAAAATTAATTAATAATAAATATTAATTAATTAAGAAAATAATTGGTCAGTCAGTCCTCCACGAATTTCTCAGTCTCCCACCATTTTCTCCACTCCCCACTTATTTCTCAGTCTCCCACCATTTTCTCCACTCCCCACGAATTTCTCCTCACTCAGGTGCAGTTTGCTGCCTATAAATACAGGGTAGAAATTCAGAAGTGGGTACATCGGATTTCACAAATTCACACGAATTTTGATTTCCCTCTTCTCTTTCTCATTTCTCTTCATCTCAAAAACTCTCTTTTCTTGACTGGTTATTTTCACCAGATACTTAGACAGGTGTATTTCTAGAGCGATTCATCAGTGTGCAACTGATAATCGTAAGTTGTTTGAACGGGCTGTTTTATCCTGGAGGCGTCGTCGTAAATTCGACTGCTTTGCATAATTTGGCAGTACGGCGAAACGTCTTAAAGAAAGCGACCTAGTACGCGACTCGTCCCGATAATTTCCTTGTGCCAAACTCTAATTTTCAAATTCGAAAACAACAATTTTAAGACGTTTTCATAACTGCCATGGCAACTGAGGAAATTATCGGTACTACTGCGGCCGCTTCGGTCTCTGACAAACCTTTCAGGTTTGAGGGTTCCAATTTCAAACGTTGGCAAGCTAAGATGAAATTTTTCTTAACTCTGAAAAAGGTTGCCCACGTTCTGACTGAGGATATCCCGGTTGTCCCTTCTGCATCATCTGAACTACCTAACGGTAACTCACTTGCAGATTCAGACGGGACTTCCAAAATATCTGACTCAGATGCTGCAAAAGCTAAGGCTGCAGCAGATGATCTACAGCTCCGAAAAGAAATCGCCTTATGGCACGAGAATGATTATCTGTGCAAAAATCACATTCTGAACAGCCTTGCTGATGATCTGTACGACTACTACAGTAGCTACAGGACTGCTAAACAGGTCTGGGAGGCTCTGCAAAGAAAATATGATACTGAAGAAGCAGGTGCGAAGAAATTTGCTGTCAGCCGCTACTTGAACTACAAGATGGTGGATGAGAAGTCGGTGGAAGCTCAAAGCCACGAAATACAAAAGATTGCTCATGAGATCATTACAGAAGGTATGCCCCTCAATGAACAATTTCAAATTGCTGTAATTATTGACAAACTGCCCCCTGGTTGGAAAGATTTCAAAAATGTGCTTCGTCACAAAACAAAAGAATTTTCAATCGAGAGTCTGATAACTCGCCTCCGAATTGAAGAGGAGGCTCGGAAACAAGATCAGAAAGAAGAAGTCTTAGTTGTGTCTAACAACAAAAAGAAATTCGGTGCGGTTCTGAAGCCTACGGGCAAACCTTTAAAGAATCAGAACCGCAATGCTATGAACCGAACTAAGAATGGGAATCCCTCTAGGGCCCCATCGGCTCCATTTGCTAAGCAACAGCCACCACCTCAAAGAAATGATGCTCCGGTTTTCACTTGCTATAATTGTGGGAAACCGGGCCATATGGCAAAGAAATGTAGGAGCAGGCCTAAACCTGCAGCTGGCTCAAATGCTCAGGTCAACCTGACTGATGAGCAACTCATTGCCATGATCACTGAAATCAACATGGTTGGTGGAAGTGATGGTTGGTGGATAGACACTGGCGCCACTCGTCATGTCTGCTATGATCGTGCTATGTTCAAGACATACATGAATGCTGAAGATAAGAAAGTGTTGTTGGGAGATACTTACACCACTAATGTTGCTGGAATTGGAGATGTTGAGCTGAAGTTCACTTCAGGAAAGACTTTGATCTTGAAGGACGTCATGCATGTTCCTGAAATTAGGAAGAATCTTGTTTCTGGTTTTCTTTTGAATAAGGCTGGGTTTAGTCAAACTTTAGGGGCAGATTTGTACACCATCACTAAGAATGGTATTTTTGTTGGAAAAGGGTACGCCACTGATGGCATGTTTAAGTTGAATGTTGATTTGAATAAAACTTCTCCTTCTGTTTACTTTTTGTGTGATTTTAATATTTGGCATGGTAGACTTTGTCACGTTAATAAACGAATCATTTCTAATGCAAGCAACATAGGCCTAATCCCTAAACTAAATATTAATGATTCCAATAAATGTGAATTTTGCAGTCAAGCTAAAATAACAAAGACTTCACATAAATCAATAATAAAAGAATCTGATCCCCTAGATCTTATACACTCTGATATATGTGAATTAGATGGAAGTTTAACTAGAAATAATAAACGTTATTTTATCACTTTTATTGACGATTGCTCTGATTATACTTATGTATATCTAATGAAGAATAAAAGTGAAGCGCTTGACATGTTTAAGGTGTATGTAACTGAAATTGAGAATCAATTTAACAAGAAGATTAAGAGACTTCGTAGTGATAGGGGAACCGAATATGACTCTAGCTTGTTTAATGATTTTTATGCTGAACATGGTATTATACATGAAACGACTGCTCCATACTCTCCTGAAATGAATGGTAAAGCAGAAAGAAAGAATAGGACTCTTACTGAACTTGTAGTTGCAATCATGTTAAATTCTGGTGCTGCACCTCACTGGTGGGGGGAAATTTTATTGACTGTTTGCTATGTCCTGAATAAAGTTCCCAAGTCGAAAAGTAAGATCTCACCTTATGAGATATTAAAGAAAAGACAACCAAATTTGTCTTATTTGAGAACTTGGGGCTGCCTGGCTTATGTCAGAATTCCGGATCCGAAACGAGTTAAACTCGCTAGTAGAGCCTATGAATGCGTATTCATTGGGTATGCAGCAAACAGTAAGGCATACAGGTTTTATGACCTAAATGCCAGAGTAATCATAGAATCAAACGATGTTGAATTCTTTGAAGCCAAATTTCCCTTCAAATCGAGAAATAGTGGGGGCACACAATCGAGTCACATTCCTGTGATAAAAAGCACTGAAAGCAGCGACAATGTAGAAACAGAGCTTCGAAGAAGTAAAAGAGCAAGAGTTGCTAAAGACTATGGGCCCGATTATGCGGCCTATAATGTAGAAGAAGATCCAATAAATCTTCAAGAAGCACTGTCATCTATGGATGCAGACTTATGGCAAGAAGCCATTAATGATGAGATAGATTCTCTAGAATCTAACAAGACCTGGCGCTTAGTAAACTTACCTCCGGGTTGCAAACCAATTGGTTGTAAATGGGTTTTGAAAAAGAAACTAAAACCTGATGGAACAATTGAGAAATACAAGGCACGCCTTGTAGCCAAGGGTTTTAGACAAAGAGAAAATATAGATTTCTTCGACACCTTTTCTCCAGTCACTAGAATTACATCCATTAGGGTACTCATTTCAATAACAGCCATTTATAACTTAATAGTACACCAAATGGATGTTAAAACAGCTTTTTTAAACGGTGACTTAGAAGAAGAAATCTATATGGAACAACCAGAAGGATTTGTAATCCAAGGACAAGAAAGCAAGGTCTGTAAGTTAGATAAGTCTCTGTATGGACTAAAACAAGCCCCTAAACAATGGCATGAAAAGTTTGATAACTTAATGATAATTAATGGGTACAAAGTGAATGAAAGTGACAAGTGCGTCTATTACAAATCTGAGAATCGCATTTGTACTATCATATGTCTATATGTAGACGATCTACTTATATTTGGATCAAACATTCAGGCCATTAATGATATGAAATCATTGTTATGCAATAACTTTGATATGAAAGACCTCGGAGAAGCAAGCGTGATCCTGGGTATCAAGATCACGAGATCCGAACAAGGAATTTCTTTGGATCAATCTCACTATGTGGAGAAGATCTTAAAGAAATATAAATACTTTGATTGTAAACCTGCATGCACTCCGTATGAACCAAGTGTGAAACTATTTAAGAACACTGGAGAGAGTGTCAAACAAGCAGAATATGCGAGCATCATTGGTAGTCTTAGGTATGCCACTGATTGTACTAGACCCGACATTGCATATGTCGTAGGACTGTTGTGCAGATTTACAAGTAGGCCGAGTAATGAACATTGGCAAGCTATTGAGCGAGTAATGAGGTACCTTAAAAGGACTATGGACCTCGGCCTACACTATCAGAAATTTCCTGCTGTACTAGAAGGGTATAGTGATGCAGATTGGAACACCTTATCGGATGATTCCAAAGCTACTAGTGGTTATATATTTAGTATAGCCGGAGGAGCTGTATCTTGGAAATCAAAGAAACAGACCATTCTGGCACAGTCCACAATGGAGTCTGAGATGATAGCATTAGCTACAGCTAGTGAAGAAGCAAGTTGGTTAAGATGCTTGCTAGCTGAGATTCCTTTATGGGAAAAACCTATACCAGCTGTGTTGATCCACTGCGATAGTACCGCGGCTATTGCAAAAGTTGAGAACCGTTATTATAATGGTAAAAGACGTCAAATTAGAAGAAAACATAGCACTGTTAGAGACTGTATCTCTAAAGGAGCTGTGAGAGTGGATCATGTACGCACTGATGAGAACTTAGCAGATCCTTTGACGAAAGGATTAGCTAGAGAGAAAGTCCATAATACTTCCAAAAAGATGGGACTAATGCCTATAAAGTAATTTGTTACTCATGATGGTAACCCGACCTAAATGACTGGAGATCCCAAGACTTACGTTCAATGGGTAATAACAAGTTATGAGTAATATGAAAATGATCATGCAAGTAAAGCATGAATCCTGAAGTAATGAGAGGATGAGATAATAGAAACTCTTAATGAGATCTATACTCTGTATGAGGGAGTACCTAGGCTACAGGAGTACTCTTGATAGATTCACCTATGTGACTGTGGAACTAGGCCGGTTCCTATGGAATTTCGAGGCAGAATTCCTAGAGCATTCACTAAACCGGGATACACGTGCAGGGCCACTAAAGCACGGGCTACAAGAATACACCTTACGGAAAGGTTGTGTGCGGGTCTGATGTCCGAGATAGAGTTCAAGACAATGGTGTCACTCTTGTTGAATCAGAATCCTACTCGCTACGCTAAGGTTCAAGTCGTAGACACCTTTGCTTATGCTCAACCTGAGAAACGTCTGACGTACTTCTAAAATCTCTTTTAAATTCAAGTGGGGGAATGTTGGAACTTTAATTAATTAATGGTGGAACTTTAATTAATTATAGTGGGAATTGGAAACATTTGTTGACAATTAATGAGCAATAAATGAACACAAGTGAGAACTAATATAGAAGTGAATTTGAAAAGATTCATTTTAGTCCCACATTGAAGGGAATGGAAATATTAGTCGTGTTTAGATGAATTATTTTTTGGACCCGAATTTATATAATTTAATTATCATTAATTAATTAATATAATTCGGTGGAAAATTAATTAATAATAAATATTAATTAATTAAGAAAATAATTGGTCAGTCAGTCCTCCACGAATTTCTCAGTCTCCCACCATTTTCTCCATTCCCCACTTATTTCTCAGTCTCCCACCATTTTCTCCACTCCCCACGAATTTCTCCCCACTCAGGTGCAGTTTGCTGCCTATAAATACAGGGTAGAAATTCAGAAGTGGGTACATCGGATTTCACAAATTCACACGAATTTTGATTTCCCTCTTCTCTTTCTCATTTCTCTTCATCTCAAAAACTCTCTTTTCTTGACTGGTTATTTTCACCAGATACTTAGACAGGTGTATTTCTAGAGCGATTCATCAGTGTGCAACTGATAATCGTAAGTTGTTTGAACGGGCTATTTTATCCTGGAGGCGTCGTCGTAAATTCGACTGCTTTGCATAATTTGGCAGTACGGCGAAACGTCTTAAAGAAAGCGACCTAGTACGCGACTCGTCCCGATAATTTCCTTGTGCCAAACTCTAATTTTCAAATTCGAAAACAACAGTTCAGGGAGAGGAAAGCTTGATCGAAAATAAAGGTGGTTTTGGGGATTCATGCAGGGTGTTTTTTGCTTGCCCCCCTCAATTGAAGAAAAGGCTCTCGTATTTATAGGTGAGGAGAAATTGGTGTGATGCGTTGTTGTTTACGTGATTGTCCAAGTTGCTTTGCAACGCGTATTTCGTGCGGATTTGCAGTTGGAAGATTATCATGTGCATATAAGTACCTGCTGTGGGGTCGGTTTTTATTGTGTATTTTAATTGTGATTATGATAGAGTCATGTTGTGTTGGAAGTAGGTCATGTGTGGTAAATGGTTAGCTTGTAGCCACCGGATGGGGAAAATGTTACTTGTTGCGTATTGGTAATTTGTTGCAGCCTGCTTGTGACGTATCCGCATTTTATTTCATTTTTTTTTGTGTTTTTCATCTTTCATGTACCTGGGTTTTGGCTCTCTTTTAATGTGCCTTTCCTTAACATTGTAGCTTGTGAAGGTAACAATTGATGTGCTTGTTTAGCTCACTTAGTAGCTCGTGGCTGATGGTTTTGGTGTGACATTTGAAGCTTGTATTTAAGGCTTGTGTTATTTTGGTAGGAAGTGGCTATATGACTTTCTTTTTCTTTATTTTAATTTTTTGCAAACTTTGTTGTAAATGAACTTGTTTTTTTGTAATAGGAATGGACCTCTATTTCTTGTAACTTCATGATCCAATGTATTTTTTTTATAGAATTCTTGTATGAATGTATGGGCTTTTGAATTGATTTTGCGCCCTTCATATTTATGCCTGAACCATGCTTGACAACATTAACCATTAGAACTTTGAGCTTGATTCTTGATTAAAATTTGAGTTTCATGTGTGATCCAAATTCTAGTCCCTTTTAGAATTATCAAGTGAAATGAAATCCTGAATAAATTCAAGCATACATCCCTCCCAAACTCAAATGAACTAGAGCTTCGAATCAAAATGAATCTTGATGGATTAATAAGTGAACCAAGCTTGCAATGAATCGCGAAGCTAATTGAGATTAAACCAAACTTAAAATAAATATTGGATAAATGGCATGCTTGTCTTAATGAAAAGCACTCATGATCAGAACTTATTGTCGCATCGCTACGAAGAAAAGGCCGACAAAGACAGAAGAGTCGCCACCGTTCATTATTTATCCCAAAGAGAGAGAAAAGAAACGATCAGAGAAAACCTACGAAAAAGGGAAAAGACAGGTCATCGCAACCAAATCTCGGGTTCGGGAGTCAGTTACGCAAGGGGAAGGTATGAGCACCCCTCACGTTCGTTGTACTCAATGGGATCCACGCTTGTTGTCTATCTAAAAGGGTTTTAATCTATCAAAAGGCTGGCTCACAAGGACAAAAGAAAAGAAAAGATACTCGATAGAGCATCTCCGCTTTATGCCTACGTACTCCCTCATGCAATGGAAAAGTCAGAGTCAACGTAGTTCGGAAAACTACGGGTGAAGGTGGGGGAGGTTGCTCACCAAGACACCGTCGTCTTGTGCCTACATATCCTCGTCTGGTACGAGAAATCAGAGCAAACGTAGTTCAGGCTGACACGACCATAAATTGGTTCAAACGTTTTAACTGAGTAGGGTTAAACCTTCGTTCTAGCAGTTAGGTGTATTGCTGCTCGACCATTAGAGACTTAGGCGTTACCTGCTTGCGGTAGAACCAAGACTTAACACACTCTTTCTGAAAATGATTTTCAAACGATCCCAAAGGATAAAAAGGTTTGATGTTCTATTTTGTGTTTTTTAAAGAAGAAGTGAATTGAGTTAAGCTTGTAACTCATGTTGCACTAAAGACTATGACTTGAGAGCGAATGCGTCGCATGCGCCCAAAAGGCATACCTAAACACTCTAGACAGTGTGAGAGGAGACCCCCCAACCATCATTCCTCAAGTACTTAAGGCTCGTGGCGTACAACATTTATTATCCTTTATTAAGTGTCTTAAGGGATTATGAGATGAGAAGAGAAGACACGAACTCTAAGGGGAAACTAATCGACCCTAATGCTATCATGCAATGTGCTCTTAAAGTTGGGATTAAGAGGGGAAATATATCCTAATGTTATCATGAAAAGGATTGAACACCTAATTTCTCTCCTACATCCATATTAAATGAAGGGACTAGGAATCCTAAGGGATCATGGCAAAAGACCAAGTAAACACATAGCAATTCAATCACAAAATGAAAAGAAAATGAGATGAAAGGGACTTAAACAAGTCAATGCAACAAGAGATGCAAACACAAAAGATGCAACTAGAAGGATGAGATGAAATGGGAGAAGCAAGCTCCTACAACCATCAACCATCAATCATCAAAGCAAAGGTGCAATCCTAAGATGCACACACAAAGAAAAGAGGGAGGAAAAAAGTGTGGGGCAACAACCACCACAAGCACATCTCAACCATACAATTCTTGAAATACAAGCAAACCAATGCAAATGAACAATGCAAAACAAACACCAATGTGCATGACAAACTCAAAGTGCAAACACAAGCACCAAATCATCACGAACAAGTGTCAAATCACATGGGCAGCAGTGAATCACAAATGAAATGATCCAAATTCAGAGCCAAAACAATAAGCAAGCACGTGAATGATCATGTCACATTGAAGAACCAAAGTTCAAACAATTATCTCACACTTTGAACAAGTGGAAATATATGATTCAAAGAACACTTGTGGCATAAGGATGCGCATCCAAGAATGAGGAAACATGTCAAAACAATCCACATAAATGCATCACATCAATCCATGAAGGTTACATGTGGAAAGAAACCCAAACATGCTTGAAAACAACCAAACATTGCATTCTGGTTCAGTGTTAATCGGTTAACCCTATTGGTTAACCGGTTAACCACTTAAAAAATTTGGAAAACACACTAGTTAACCGGTTAACCAGTTTACACTGTATATGGTTAATCGGTTGACACTGCACCAGAAGCAGAAAAACAACAATCTAAAAGCATTTTCAGTAATTAATCCAAAGTTCAATCATCCAAATAATCATGTAATCAACTATGCATAAATTTAACACAAATCAGTGATCCAACATCAATCCAACTCAAACAAGCAATGAGCTCACAAAGATTAAAAAAACGAAATCAACAAAATGGATCAAAAAGCATCCAAAGCCATAGATCTACATTGTGATTATGCAAATAAGCCCAAAACAAAATTAGATATAGAATTTCCAACCTACAAAGCGGAGATTTGATTTGGTGAGTGTTGATTCACTTGAAATGAGTAGATCCAAGCAAGAAACCTGAAGATTCTTCAAGATCCAAGAGCTTTCTTGTTGTAGAAGTGAAAATCAAGCAAGATCAAGCTAAAACAATCCAAATAAGCACTTCCAAATTAGCTTCCAAATTCAGATCTAAATCCAAACGAAAATTGAATGGTGAAATGAAGATAATGGAGACGAAGGATGGAGGTTTAGCTCTAGAATTCTATGATTCTAATGAGGAATCAAAGAACTCAAGTGAGAGCTCTAATGGAGGTTTTTGGAGTGAAAAAGTGGAGAGAAAATTTCAAGAGTGAGAGTTAAATCTTAAAATGAAATGTAATTGTGAGGATCCTCTTTTGGTTTGGAGCAAATTCATTTAAATATAATCTAGGTTTGGAGTAGAATGTGGTTTGGAGTGAGGTTATGAAAATTGGAATGGGATTAGGAATGGAAAGTTGGAGAGAAATTTAATTAATTTTTAAAATTAATCCAAATTAGAGTGATTATAGATCCTTCTTTTGGTGTAAAATCAGATTTACAAGTGATCAAAATAGACCCCAAAGGTGGCCACAATGAAAATTCACGTACATGGCAAAATTTACTATGGTTAACTGGTTAACCATTTTGGTTAATCGGTTAACGCCTTGAAAATTTGAATTTTGGCGCCTTTTGGAGGGAATCTTGCACATTTGCCCGCTTTTACCCGTTAAGCCTCTGAAACTTGCCTTTGCATATTATAACTGTAAGGGCACATGAGATAGCCTCGAGTGTTGTCTCCTGATCTGAAAATTATCCCGTTGAAAAAAAATAATATCGATCGCTCGATCGCTGGGCAAATAAATGTCGGAGCCCTTGATGCTCGTTATTTAGACTCTTACACTAAAAGAGAACTCTGAGCCACAAAAATACCTTAATCCCCTGCCTCAAGAACAAATGCTATGATATGCAGAAATACAAAAATGAAATGAAACACAAGCCAAATACAAGAAAAGGTTGGTCAAATTTTGGGGTACAACAGCTGCCCCTATTCAAACGACTTGGACCTGAAGAGATGAAAAGCGAAGGGCTTTGAAACATTCAAGGTAAAAGGTGATTGAATACAACAGAACCCAAAAATTTGCCAACCATAAACTAGGAACCTGCAGAATGGTCCACAAGAGTGAAAAAAATCACTGAAGAAATGTAACCGATAACTGTAGGGATAATGAGCTGACTCATTACCAATTAGAAAGCATCGACACACAGCCAGGAAAAACATCTGCTAACACGTAGGCAATGACATTAAGTCAGTAAGAACATATGATTTCACCATCAGGCATCTGTTAAACAAACCAGGCAATGAACCCGAAGGTCGGCTCAACACGAAGTTGAGAAGAACATCTGACCTCGCCGTCAGGAATCTGTTAAACAAACAGGCATCGAACCCGAAGGCCGGCTCAACCCGAAGTTGAGAAGAACATCTGACCTCTCCGTCAGGCATCTGTTAAACAAATAGGTATCGAACCCGAAGGTAGGCTCAACCCGAAATTGAAAAGAACATATGACCTCGCCGTCAGGCATCGAACTTGAAGGCCGACTCAACCCGAAGTTGAGAAGAACATCTAACCTTGCCGTCAGACATCTGTTAAATAAACAGGCATCGAACCCGAAGGTCGGCTCAACCCGAAGTTGAGAAGAACATCTGACCTCGCTGTCAGGCATCTGTTAAACAAACAGGCATCGAACCCGAAGGCCGGCTCAACCCGAAGCTGAGAAGAACATATGACCTCGCTGTCAAACATCTGTTAAATAAATAGGCATCGAACCCGAAGGCCGGCTCAACCCGAAGTTGAGAAGAGAATCTGTCGATTCACAATCTGAAATATGAAATCCATTGGGGATAATATGAACTTGAATAAGTAAACTCTATTGGGGATAATGGTAAGATGAACACATCTGTTAATGATCTTGCTGGAGGTCTGGATACCACACAGGCTCAAGAAACCTGATACTTGTCGGGGTCTGGATACTGCACAGGCTCAAGAAATATGCCAAATACATGTCGGGGCCTGGATACCATACAAGCTCAAGAAATACACCATTGTATGCTGAAGATACAACTGGAGACAAGAGGTAACAATCGGGCTTATGTTTCAAATGCACATGTTTGAATATGGCGTAATGCTCCATACGAAATGGAAATGCTACGTGTTTGGGAGGATGCTATGCACAATGCAAAGGAACCGCTCCAGCAAAATAAATGCTGAAGAGATAAAGCCAACTCCGTTGGGGATGACCGAGTGCCAAGTACGATTGGACTTTTTCCGGGGAGAACAAACCCTAGATGGCTTCTCAGAAATGAACTTTCCGGCGTAAATTTGCTCTGCTGAGAACAACATCCACTCCTCTGGGGATCAAATCAACTCTGCTGAGGAAAATGCCCTGAACGACCTTCCAGAATACAACTCTTCTGGGGAACAAATGACTTGACTGGGGAAACCAATCCACTCTATCAGGGAAATCAACCCTAGATGGCCTTTCAGAATATGACTCTACCGGGGAGTAAAGCAAACTGCAGGGAATTTCTCCACTCTGCTAGAGATTCCACTCTGTTGGAAATTTGAATCCGCTCTGCTAGGGATAATGACTAAGATATGCTGGGAAGATATCCCCAAACTCTTTCTGCTGAGGATGTAGAATAACAATTCTTCAGGTCAATCCCATTCTGTGGGGAAGAAAAACATTCTGCTGACTTCACTGGGAATCTGCAGGGGGTGAAAATTAATTGGGGAAATAGCCCGAAGGAAACTCACTCTGACGAATAACAACGACCAACTGGATTCTGCTACGGACAACAACTTCGCTTAAGATCACCCGATGAGGGAATCAACAACTACCCCTGCTTGGGGATGAGTCATAAACTCAACAATATCCACTTCCACTTGGGGAATTGAGTCCCTGGCCTGAACTCCGAGGGGAAAGGAGTCAAAGATTCAGACTCTGTGGGGAAGCAAAACTCAGAACTCACTCATCTGCTGGGGGATAATTCCAAGTTTACGTGTTGGGGATAACCACAATCTCAACCTGCTGAGGAGAAACTAGTCTCATATCGCACATCTTCCTCTTGTGGGGACAGATACAAGGTGACCTTGCTGGGGATACCTCACTGGAATAGTCTCAGGAATGAGAGCCTGCAACAAATACAAACAAAGTATCCTGTATACAACAAGAGCTATCTCGGTCATCATCCATGACATTGTTCAAGAAAATCACAGTTTTAATGATTATTAGCAAAGCCCACAAGTTTATGTATGCAAAGTTTTATCAAAAACATCAGGCGTCTTTGGCAAACAAAACAGTAAAAGCTAAAATAAGCACGAAAGCTTTCTAAATAATATATACTTAATTGATAAAAGGCATGTAAATATGCAGATTTACAACAGATGCAACTCCTGAAAAGAGAAAGTTGCGCAAATAGTACAGAAATACAACAGATATATAAAATGTTGACAATATGGTACAGACAACCACCATGTGTCGACTCGACTATGACTCGCATGACTTCGATGCTTTTCCAATGCTTCGTCTTCTGAAAAAACTGACTTGATTGATTGATCCTCGTGTCCTCCCAGAATCCACTGGGCTCAAAGGATCGGACGCAGACCGCAGTCGTTTGCTTTTCAAATCCCTAACTTTTGCCTGTATCGCCCTTGCGGGTTTTCGATTCACCGGGATACCCATTTTTGCCAAAGTCGCCTTTTCAGGTTTTCAACTTTGCGGGTTTACATTCTTTTTCTTTTTATCCCTAATTTTTTCCTGAACCCATTCTTTTTATGGTTCGCCGGGATGCCCCATTTTTGCCTGGATTTTCTTTTTCTTTCCAGCGGGTCTATTTTAAGCAAAGTATTTTTTAACTGCGTCTGTGGAGGGAGAATTCGCTTCAACACTAAGTCACCTGCCTAAAAGCTCCGAGGGTGCACCTTCTGATCGATCAAAGTCTTTCTTCATCCTGCTCTGATACAAACGACCATATGCAATGAATGCCAATCTCTTCTCGTCCATCAAGCTGAGTTGATTCAATCTCTTTCTCACCCATTCTGCCTCATCTAGTTTGACGTCAACCAGAACTCTCAAATAAGGAATCTCGACTTCCAATGGTAGGACAACTTCCATACCATACACTAGCGAGAAAGGGGTTGCCCCAGTTGAAGTATGTACCGAAGTACGATATCCTTGTAATGCAAAGGGCAACATCTCGTGCCAATATTTAGGTTTTCAACTTAGTGGGTTTTTAGGCATAATATTTTCTTACTGCATCTAAGTTCACGGGATGTTGGAGTTGTTCACCATTCATCATCGCAAGGATAAGATAGCCTCTAGAAAAGACCGTCTTCACAACAAATGGGCCATCGTAATTTGACATCCACTTTCCATGTCTCGTTGTACTGGTAGAATCTTTCTGAGTACCAACTCACCCTCTTTATATTCTTTGACCTTGACTCTTTTATCGAAGGCTCTTTTAACTCTCTTCTGATATAGCGGACTGTGGCACATTGCCGTCATCCTTTTCTCATCAATGAGATCCAGTGTATCAAACCTTTCTTTCACTCACTCAGCTTCTTCGAGCTCGGCTTCCATTAAGACCCTTAGTGAAGGTATCTCGACCTCAATAGGTAGTACTGCATCCATCCCATAAACCAAGGAGAAAGGGGTTGCCTCTGTTGAAGTACGAACAAATGTTCTGTATTCGTGTAAAGAAAATGGTAGCATTTCATGCCAATCTTTGTAAGTTACTACCATTTTTTGCACGATCTTTTTAATGTTTTTATTTGCAGCTTTAACAGCTCCATTCATCTTGGGCCGGTAAGGATAAGAGTTGTGATGTCCAGTCTTGAAACTGTCACAGAGCTCCTTCATTGTTTTATTATGCAGATTCGTCCCATCATCTATAATGATCTGGTTAGGGATTCTGTAACGACAAATAATTTCCTTTTTAATGAACCGGAAAACACCTGCTTTGTTACATTCGCATAGGAGGCAGCTTCCACCCATTTGGTGAAATAGTCAATGGCGACTAAGATAAACCGATGACCGTTAGACGCTTTAGGATCAATTTCCCTAATCATATCAATGCCCCACATTGAGAATGGCCAAGGTGACGACAATACGCTCAGAGGAAGTGGTGGCAAGTGCACCTTGTCCACATAAATTTGGCATTTATGACATCTTCGGGAAAATAGGATACAGTCGATCTCCAAAGTCAACCAGTAATAACTAGCCCTCAAGATCTTCTTTACCATGGCATGGCCGCTAGCATGAGTACCGAAGGCACCTTCATGAATGTTTGTCATCAACATGTCTGCTTCTCTACTGTTAACACATCTGAGTAAGACCATGTCGTGATTTTTCTTATATAGAACATTATTGCTAATGAAGAACTTAGATGAAAATCTTCTCAAAGCTCTCTTATCAAGTTTAGAGGCTTCGGCAGGATATTCTTGATTCTGAAGGTAATTTTTGATGTGATAAAACCAAGATTTTTCGTCAGACTCTTCTTCATCCATCATGACGTACACTGGCGTAGCCTTCCTTTCAATGCTAATTAGGGGAGCTTTGTTGATAAACTGAACCATCCAATAGCAGACATCTTAGCCAGAGCATCTACTATGTGATTTTCTGATCTTGGGACGTATTTGAAAGTGATTTCATCAAAGTACTCGATCATCTCCAAAATATAGTCTTTGTAAGGAATCAGTTTTTCATCTCGGGTCTCCATTCACCCTTGAGTTGATAAATTACCAAGCCAGAGTCACCAATTACTTCCAGAATCTTAATAAGAAGGTCAATGGCACCTTAAAGACCCAGAATGCAGGCTTCATACTCAGCTATGTGATTCGTACATTTGAAGCACAATCTTGCAGTAACAGCAATGTAACCACCAGTCGGATTTTCCAAAATAGCACCAACACCATGGCCTTTTTTGTTGGATGCACCGTCGAACATCATTTTCCAACGGGAACCAGGTTTAGGACCCTCCTCAAGGCCAGACTCTTCTTTGGCTTTGTCAAGGAGCATGTTATCTTCGTCGGGGAAGTCAAATTTAAGTGGCTGATAATCTTCAACAGGCTGATCAGAAAGGTAGTTGTAATACCCCAAATTTTACCCTTTCTTTTTTTATTTTTATTTCAAATTCTTATTAACTTAATAAATTAACCTTTTTTTTAAATCTTGTTTTTTTTAACTAATAATAATTTAATTAAATTTTTTTTATATAACTTTACTAATGTTTTTTTATTAACTTTTTTTTCTATTTAGTTTATTTATTTAAATCAGTTTAAGCTCTTCTTACTAACTTTTAGAATTTAGATTAAAATTTAACTTTTTTTTTTTTCTTTTCTTTAAGAGTAAATTTTTATTTATAACCTTTTTTAAATTAATTTCTAACACATTTTTTAATCAAATTCTAATACCTTTTTTAAAATAAAAATCTAACTTGTTTTTAAAATTAAATCTTTTTTCTAACTTTTTTTAAATCTTTTTTCTAACTCCTCTTTAAAGTTAAATCTTTTTCTAACTTTTTAAAATTAAAATTTTTTTTCTAACTCTTTAAAGTTAAATCTTTTTCTAACTTTTTAAAATTAAAATTTTTTTTCTAACTTTTTAAAGTTAAATATTTTTTTTTCTAACTTTTTTAAAAATTAAATATTTTTTTTCTAACCTTTTTAAAATTAAAACTTTTTTTCTAACTCTTTAAAGTTAAATCTTTTTCTAACTTTTTAAAATTAAAACTTTTTTTCTAACTCTTTAAAGTTAAATCTTTTTCTAACTTTTTAAAATTAAAACTTTTTTTCTAACTCTTTAAAGTTAAATCTTTTTCTAACTTTTTAAAATTAAAACTTTTTTTTTAACTTTTTTAAAGCTAAATCTTTTTTTTCTAACTTTTTAAAATTAAAACTTTTTTCTAACTTTTTTAAAGTTAAATCTATTTCTAACTTTTTTTAAAGTTAAATCTTTTTTTTCTAAGTTTTTTAAAAAAAATCAAATCTTTTTGTCTAACTCTTTTTAAAAATTAAATCTTTTTTTCTCTAACTTCTCTTTTTAAAAAAATTAAATATTTTTTTCTAACTTCTTTTTTAAAAATTAAATCTTTTTTTCTCTAGCTTCTTTTTAAAATTAATTTTTTTTTTCTAACCTTTTTTTTAAAATTAAATCTAAATCTTTTTTTTGACACCTTTATTTTTCAAATTAAAATTCTAAATTCTTTTTAAAATTAAATTCTAACGCCCTTTTCTTTTTCTTTTTTTTAAATTTTAAATTCCTTTTAAAATTAAATTCTAACAGTTTTTAAAATAATTCTAACATTTTTTAAAACCAACATTCAAATATTTTTTTTTTTTTATTCTAACTCATTTTTTTTTTTAAACTCTAATTTTTATTTAACTTGAAACTCTAATCTTCTTTGCTAACTTTTTAAATTTAAATCTCAACACTTTTTTTAATCTAATCCAATCTTAATGAATTCCAGATAGAGTTAAATCAAATCAATCAGATCAATCATCACCATCATTGAATCAAATCTGAAATCATCATAAAAATCTACTCAAATCAAATCCGAGATTGAAAAAGATTGAGATATTCAAATTAAATCTGAGATTAAAAAAGATTTAAAAATCAAGTATAAAAGGGACGGAAATCATAACAAGAAGGGAGAACTTTTTCGTAAAATCCAAGCAAACCCCGTAAAAAATCCTCTAGCCTCAGGACAAAGCATCATCGGCCATCATCATTCCGTAAGGATCAAAAAATATAATTACAATTTTTGTGTTGCTTTTCATGTTTTTTAGGAAAAAGAGATGAAGAAGACAAATCGGCGGCCATGCAAAAGAAGAAGAAGATAACATCCGTGAGAGGCAAACAAGAAGGAGAGGAACACACGCAAACTCAGAGAGCAGAGAGAAGAAGAGTGATGACCGGCTCAACCCTCTTTTTTTATTATTTATTGTTTTTCCATTTGTTATTTTATTTTGTTTATCTTTTTAAAAAAAAATCAAGAAGCCCCTTTCTTTTTTATAACCAAAAACCTTTTTCAAATAAAATAATCAAATGTTTTTTCAAATAATAAAACTTTTTTATAACTTTAAAGTAAAACGTTTTTTTAACTAACATTAAGATTTTTTAAATTAAACCAATTGTTTTTTTTAATGATTAAATCTTTTTTTCAAAATATTATCACTAAAACTCCTTTTTTAGAATAATTAACCAAACTTTCACTTTTTTATTAATAAATTTTTTTAAAACTCAAAACTCCTTTAATTAAAATTAATCTCTCTTTTCACAAATTTAAATCCTTGGTTAAAAAGACCATAAAAGTCCTCCAAAATTCATACGGTTTGTTTCTCGTTCAATTTTGATTTCGTTTTCGTCTAACCCCACATACTGACATTTTTGTTTGTTTTGTTTCTTGCAGCTATTATGTTCAATTTGAAACTTATTTTCGGTTTTATATTTAGCTATTATAATTGTAACTGCTTATGGGATGTAATTGTGCGAGACAATTGTCGCATTTATCTTTCCGCACTTTATTTTCTGCCGTTGTATGTATATTCAATTTCATCGCATCTTGATAATTAATTTCACTCCTCCGAAGGAATTAGGTCTAGCGTTTGACCGCCGTGTCAATAGTCCTCACCTTCAACCCTTACACCTTTTCAACCCTAAATTTTCACAAATGCCTCGCCGCAGGCAAGATTACAATTTTACCCCTAGCATTAGGTCAAAGAGCCGCCGCGCTCATTTTAGGGTTTCCCGCCGTGGAATCCCTAACCTAACCTAACCCTAATTACAACTTAACAATTCAACGTAGAGATTTGGAGTTTCTACACTCCACGTAAGCGTGTCCTTAAGATGCGTTTATTCCCCTTGAGACCTTGACCACAGTCAAGAAGTTTCTAACCTCCCTATTGAGGGGAACTACGATTACTCTGATTCCACTCCCGTAAGGATACGTAGGCACAAGATGCGATGTCTTGCCGAGTAAACTTAGAATTAACCCCTTAGGTTTATTTTCTCACTTCTAATCCTTTGTACATATACCTTAAGCAAATAAATAAAGCAAATAGTAAACATCTGAACAAAAGGTTCCTGTAGAGTACTACAGAAGTTTAGGGTGCTAATACCTTCCCTAAATTTAACCAACCCCCGAACCCTAGATCTTTCCCCGCATTGTGTTTACGATGCAAAATAGGTTTTCCCTCTTTTGACCTTTTCCTTCGGATAAATCAAAGAGCGGTTGTGAATTGAATTGCGATTCAAACTCGTTAATAGTTTGTGATCCTATTTCCACCGCAACAGAAAATGGCGACTTCACTGGGGAATTCCTAACTTTTGAGGGTTATCCCTAACCTGTTCATATTTATTACTATCTGTGTCATTATTCATTTGCATGTATATATTTGTGCTTTGATTGTGGGACTGTTCCTTGTGCTGTGAGATAGGTCCTACACCCGGATCTAGTGTACCTTAGGTAAATGGCAATAGACCAAGGAAACTGTACGACGTATATCGATACGGTTGATCTGGTGGCCATAGTTAGTGCGACTTCTTGGTTGGTGCTTATATTCCTTAAGTCAAGTTGAGGATAATATTGAGGCTGCCATATGTTGTCAATGCACTAACTGACTTTTAGAACCCTAGTTAGCTCATCTTGGCCTTTAGGAAGTAGTGAGGTAACCGGCTTTGGTGCAGACTGAAGTTGGTTGACACTCGATACTACGCTCATTGAGATCTTAAACTTGGAGGGTTTTGGTTGGCAAGTAAGTTGCCTTCTGAACAACCACCCTGGTGAAGGATCAATGATATTGAGATCCCTTAGAACCTGGTTACTTTTGTAGGACAGGATGAACCATCTAACTTCAGGGGAGGGTACTTGCCTTTGAACCTCATGCAAGCCTTTAACCTAGGACTTTGTGTGTTTTCATGCATTGCATCCATAAAGCATCTCATCGCATTGTATTTCATGGAGTTCAAACATTCATTTATGGATATCGCGGGATACCATAAAAAAAAAAAACAAAATAATAAAATGAAAAAACAAGAAAAAGATTTCCTTGGTACCCCACGACATTCATGAATGTTTTGAATTCCATGAAATCTTCATTTACATTCACATTTTAGCATCATACTTTTGCATTACATGTGTCTCCCGATTTCTCACACTCGGTTCTCTCACCTTCCAGTTTCGTCACCCTGAGTTCTCGGCACCAATACAACACCAGAGCTCAAACTCGGAAAAGAATGGAGGATCAGGCAAAAGAGATTGATCGCCTTAGCAATGAACTTGAAGACCTTCGAGGGGGTATGGGGCGTATGATGGAATTGTTACATGTCATGAATGCTAAGATGGATACCCAGCCCACTGTTGTTTCTGAGATTACCGGCGTTACTGTGGACCCTCCACCAAGTGTGACCGTAGCAAGGGACCCACCTTATGGTCTTGCTCCGGGTTTTGTGCCTCCTCAAGCCACTGTTCCGATTAATCAACCTGTTCAGCAAGTCGTGCCCTTGTTTTCTGAAGTTTCTAGGGGGGCTCCTATCTTTGCACCACCTGTTGTACACACTCGTGCGCAACCGTACTTCAATGAGACAGTTTTTGATAATTTTGATGAGAATGTTGAGGGTTATGAGAAACATGATAAGCTTCGTGAGGAAGTAAACACCATCGTCCAGAGATTGAAAAAGGTAGAGGGTGATCAAATTTTTGGGACCGCTGCAAGGGATGTTTGTTTGGTTTCGGGTTTGGTTATTCCCCCGAAGTTCAAAACTCCGGGCTTCGATCGCTATGAAGATGCCACCTGTCCTAAGAGCCATTTGATCATGTATTATCGCAAAATGGCTGCCCATGTTGAGAATGATAAACTGATGATTCATTGCTTCCAAGACAGTTTGAAGGGTGCTTCCTCCAAGTGGTATTTAACTCTGGACCAGTCTCGCGTTAAGAGTTTCCAGGATTTATCTGACGCTTTCATCAAACACTACAAGTACAATATGGATCTGGCTCCTGACAGAAGACAGTTGCTGAGTATGTCACAAAAGAATTCTGAGTCATTCAAAGAGTATGCTCAAAGGTGGAGAGAGACTGCTTCGCAGGTAGAACCTCCTTTGACCGAGAAAGAGTTAGCTGATTGGTTTGTCGACACAGTCCGTCCAGAATTTTACAAGAGAATGGTGGGTAGTGTGACTTCAAATTTCTCCGACATCGTTGCTGTGGGTGTCAAGATTGAATTGGGTATGAAGAGTGGTAAAATGACAAATAATCATGGCGCTTCTAAGGATCAGCCGAAGAAACCTCCGTATAGCTCCCAGAAAAAGGAGAGTGAGACTAATGCTATATCCTCTGGTAGACCAAGGGAACGCTTTTATCGGCATCTGCAAGGTTATGCTCAACCTCAAGGGTACCCAGTCCAATATGCTCAACAACCCTATGTGGCAACTATTACACCTTCTTTCAGTCAACAGGTTCCCATGTATCAACCTATGCAACAACCTCCTGTTTATCCGCCTCCTGTCAACTACCTACAGGCACCCAATACTCCTGCTCCTCAACAGCCAAAGAGTCCGGCTCCTCGCCAGAATATGCCAAACAGAAGAACGTATAAACCTTCTCCGCCGATCCCGATGACTTTTACCGAGTTGTGTCCCTCTTTGGTCAAGCAAGGTCTCATCACTACTCGGGCTTTGGGTCCGCCTCCTAATCCTCCACCTAATCCATTACCTGCAAGTTACAACGCTACCGCTCATTGTTTATTTCATGAGGGTGCGCCCGGCCATGATCTAGAGAATTGCTATGCTCTTAAGAAAGTTGTCAGAAAGTTGCTAGAAACGAAGAAGTTGTCTTTTGGCGATGCTCAGCTGAAGATCGAGACTCCTTTCGGGGTTCCTCACTCGTCAAGTGCAAATTATGCAAAGCATGCTACGCCTATCAGCCGAATCCAGTCATTATTCAAAGGCCTAGCCCGCTTCATTTCAGTAACCCTCAAGGTGATATGACCGGGATCAACAAAGGATCTGGGAAATCTATTTTGAAGCAACGACTGAAAACTGTTGAAGATGTGACCAGCATAACTGGGGTAAGCCATGACGACTCACAATGATCGCAAACCAGACGTTCTTTCCATTGAGGCTCCGCCAAAGGAAACTGTTGCTCTTAGATTTCATAAACATTTAGAAGGATTTTTCCGACAGTTCATTTGTTTATTTATATGCATTTCTCTTTGATTAAGCATATTTAGCATGTACGAACTTGTTTATCTTTGATTAATTAATGCAACGCATATGTTTGTCTTGAATAAATCCATTCGTTTCACTCATTCAAAAAACGTTTTCATAAATCATAATGCCAACTTTACCCGATCTCTTGTTCTGATGGAGAATTGGGGGGAGGATGACGAACCCAAAACGTCAGATTTCTTGTCGTATGCTTTCGATTGAAACCCGCTGATGATGTAAGGCATTGTTTCAAATCCCAAACACTGGAGATATAAGGATGTTAATCCCTAGTCAACCCTTTGAGCCTTGAAGTAGGAGTTTTTCTTTCTTTTTAAGAACCTTCATCCTAACCTGGGGCAGGGTAGGTTTCAGTTAAACCGATCGAGCGCTTAGACTCTTAAAAAGGAAGAGCCAACCTTCGAGAATTTATCCTTAGCATCTTAAGAAGTCCAATACAATGGCTATCCCTCGGTTACCTAAGGAGTGGGGCAGTCACGAGTCTTTCAAAAGATTTACACGACTTGTGCATAAAAGAATATTCAAAAAAAATAAGAGCCCGCTAAGTCAAAACCTATGAAGGAGACTTAGGCAAAACTGGGGCATCCCGCTGGACTCCAAAGTCAGATCAAAAGACGTTGTCCAGGCAAAAGTTAGGGAATAAAAGCAAAACTAGAGGGTACAATAAATAATCCCTAGTAAAGAACAAAATCGTGTGAACAATTGCCATTAGAAATAGGTGAGTGACTGCCATGTCCAAAGCCTTGATAAGTTCTCGACCATAGCAAATCCACTTGAGATATGAGCGTTAGTATCCGGTTAACTGAATTAGGATTGGAGAACATCACGAAGAATGGGTGGGTACAAATATAACTTTGAGCCTTTATCCTTTGTTTCTTAAACCGTGAACCGAGCCACGATACAACCCTTAAAAGACCTAATTGAAGTAGGACTTCGGTTGAAAGCATACTCGACAAGATCACGTTTCCTGACTCCTACGAGCTATGCTCAAAAAAAAAATTCATGTTGGCATTATAATTAAAACTTATATCCTGACTAGTGATTTCGGTCACAAGTTATTGCGATATCTTTTTCAAAACAAAAATTCAAGACAAATATATGTGTACATTGACAAGCTCAGGATAGGCATTTCAGGCATGACAACTTTGCTTGATATCTTAGAGATTTACATATGAACATAACCCGTGGAACTTGAAGATCCTGCTGAACAGGGGCAGGCAGTTTCCCAATTCGCTTACCAACGCGAGTCTGACATTCTTAAGAGCTATTTCCCAAAGATTTCGTCGTAACACGATTAATTTTGTGCCAGTTACGTCGAGACCTGACAAATCTCTCAAAGAGTTTGAGAACAATGGGGCAACCGGACTCGGTGTTCTCTATAAAATCCTCTTGAGATGACCCTACCTCGCAACGCAAGTATCCTGGGGCACCATGTTTTTAAAGGAAAACAAATGGCGACTACTACAAGGTCTTTCAAGATCAAAACCATGTTTTCTTCGTGCACCCGAGGGATTTTACTCACAGCGGCCTTCATTCCCTAGTAAATCTCAGTGTTGCAACAGGCTCCTAAACTATTGCCTCTTCACAGTCCCCAGAGAGACTATAAGCTGACAACTTTTTCTTGGGTAACTCAAAAGTGTCCCTCAAGTTTCCTTCTCCCCATGTGAAGACATGATACTGTGCACTCAAGCAGATTACTTTCTCCCCAGAGAATTCAGAACTTTAAAACCAGATGTGGTTCTACCATTGATCTTTCTTACCCATGATTGACGTATTGGTTGCAGAGAACGCAGGGTATCTCCGTCGGGATGTTTATTTCATCTCTCGTCTCTAGTCTGCTTTGTCAGCATACGCAAGGGCATAAGCATCACATGCCTATTTCATTACATATTCATTACATATTCATTACATATTCATTACATATTCATTACATACTCATTACATACTCATTTCATAACATCTTGCATACATAAACATTAACATACATAGACGTTAACATGCATTCGCATTAACATATGCATTAACATATGCATTAGCATTCACAGGTTCATTGTGTTTCACCATCATTTGGTTGTTACCGCCGAGTAACTGGGTTCGTCCATTCTCTCCAAATAGATTGTCAGCCCTAAGCATAAAATACTTACTTGTTTCCAGTTTCCCCACGGAGCTCGATCCTCGTGGATGACGGTTACTTCAGTTATCTTTCCTCGCCAGGATTAGATATTTACCCTTCGAGATCATTCCCTTGACAGAGTCTTGATTACTAGTTTTCTTTCTAGCTCGATCCTAGATTGAATCTCAGTCTTGTCGGTCGTCGAGCCCAACCGGACGTGCATTTATTTTGCACCATCTAAAGATTTTCACCATACCATGACAGATACGCGACTATCTCGCTTGAGAAGTTTATCACTGTACCCGGACGTGCATTTATTTTGCACTATCTTTCAAGAAAATCAACTACAATCCTTTACAGATACACGCCAGTTCGCGCCTGGAAAATATATCAGTACAACACTTTACAATCCTACATGTTACAACCTTTTACACTTTACATTTTACAGCATCAACATACGACATTTCTCACCTAAGAAGTCGATCATATCCTCGTCACGACTCGCAGCAAATGGCCATCTCCATGGAGCAGTTGGGCTTCCATTTATCTGCCGTCTTGAGGTTTGAACCAAATCGTATTCAGGAGAGCACGATCTTGAAGTACGGGGAGGTTTGAGCGGAATCATATTCAGGAGAGCACGATTCTGAATTATGAAGAAGTTCGTTTATCCTTTAGTAAAAGAAGGAGCGGAATCATATTCAGGAGAGCACGATTCTGAGTTATGAGGAAGTTCGATTACCAGTTTCATATTCAGGAGAGCACGATTCTGAAATATGAGTAAATTCAGTCATCCAGTTTCATATTCAGGAGAGCACGATTCTGAAATATGAGTATCTTCAGTCATTCAGTTTCATATTCAGGAGAGCACGATTCTGAAATATGAAGAAATTCAGTCATCCAGTTTCATATTCAGGAGAGCACGATTCTGAAATATGAGTATCTTCAGTCATTCAGTTTCATATTCAGGAGAGCACGATTCTGAAATATGAAGAAATTCAGTCATCCAGTTTCATATTCAGGAGAGCACGATTCTGAAATATGAGTATCTTCAGTCATCCAGTTTCATATTCAGGAGAGCACGATTCTGAAATATGAGTATCTTCAGTCATTCAGTTTCATATTCAGGAGAGCACGATTCTGAAATATGAAGAAATTCAGTCATCCAGTATCATATTCAGGAGAGCACGATTCTGAAGTATGAGGAAGTTCAGTTTACCCTTTTCATGTTCAGGAGAACATAATCTTGAAGCATGAAGAAGTTTATTTATCCTTCAGTAAGAGAAGAATCAGAATCGTATTCCAGGCGCCGACCTTAAATGCGAGAAGATTTATTTATCAGATAAGCAGCAGCCTCTTTATTTGAGTGCTTATCCATTTTGGCACATAAGTCCCTTCCAACGATAAGTGACAGTTCTCCCTCGAGAAGCTTATCAGGGCAATTCCCATCAAAGTCCATTTATTTTGGCATACAGTCGGTCTTTACCCTGTATATTTTGCTACGGATTCCCGAAAAGTCCGTTTGATCGTGTCACGAGGGGTAGTTTACAGAAGCTTGGATGTTATTCCTTGCTCAATGCTCCAGCATTCTGTAATCGATCTTACAATCGTACGTGATCCAGTTTTATTTTTAGATTCCCCAGTGGAGGCCGTCTCATAGGTACCATCTCCATTCGAGGATCTCGTTCCTTTTCTAAAAGTGACAATTGGTCATTCGCACCAGTTGACTATCATTTTTAGAATTCCCCAGTGATGTACTGTGTCTCAGCGCGTCATTTTCCCCAGTGTGTTTCTTCTCGTGGCGTCTGTCTCGGTGTCGTCATGTTTCGTCAGCATTTTCGCATTCATCATTCCAGCATACGCATCATATCATATTCATGGCATCGTCTGCATTAGTCTGTTCTCGCTTGGTCCATAGCATTGCATATCGCCACATATAAGGGCAAAATTTTCGGTTATCTATATTTAAATCCCTCCACCATGATTCCTCGAGTCTCCGCCACTCAAATCATCCGGTGTAGTTATTTAAATAGGGGCAACTGTAATACCCCAAATTTTACCCTTTCTTTTTTTATTTTTATTTCAAATTCTTATTAACTTAATAAATTAACCTTTTTTTTAAATCTTGTTTTTTTTAACTAATAATAATTTAATTAAATTTTTTTTATATAACTTTACTAATGTTTTTTTATTAACTTTTTTTTCTATTTAGTTTATTTATTTAAATCAGTTTAAGCTCTTCTTACTAACTTTTAGAATTTAGATTAAAATTTAACTTTTTTTTTTTTCTTTTCTTTAAGAGTAAATTTTTATTTATAACCTTTTTTAAATTAATTTCTAACACATTTTTTAATCAAATTCTAATACCTTTTTTAAAATAAAAATCTAACTTGTTTTTAAAATTAAATCTTTTTTCTAACTTTTTTTAAATCTTTTTTCTAACTCCTCTTTAAAGTTAAATCTTTTTCTAACTTTTTAAAATTAAAATTTTTTTTCTAACTCTTTAAAGTTAAATCTTTTTCTAACTTTTTAAAATTAAAATTTTTTTTCTAACTTTTTAAAGTTAAATATTTTTTTTTCTAACTTTTTTAAAAATTAAATATTTTTTTTCTAACCTTTTTAAAATTAAAACTTTTTTTCTAACTCTTTAAAGTTAAATCTTTTTCTAACTTTTTAAAATTAAAACTTTTTTTCTAACTCTTTAAAGTTAAATCTTTTTCTAACTTTTTAAAATTAAAACTTTTTTTCTAACTCTTTAAAGTTAAATCTTTTTCTAACTTTTTAAAATTAAAACTTTTTTTTTAACTTTTTTAAAGCTAAATCTTTTTTTTCTAACTTTTTAAAATTAAAACTTTTTTCTAACTTTTTTAAAGTTAAATCTATTTCTAACTTTTTTTAAAGTTAAATCTTTTTTTTCTAAGTTTTTTAAAAAAAATCAAATCTTTTTGTCTAACTCTTTTTAAAAATTAAATCTTTTTTTCTCTAACTTCTCTTTTTAAAAAAATTAAATATTTTTTTCTAACTTCTTTTTTAAAAATTAAATCTTTTTTTCTCTAGCTTCTTTTTAAAATTAATTTTTTTTTTCTAACCTTTTTTTTAAAATTAAATCTAAATCTTTTTTTTGACACCTTTATTTTTCAAATTAAAATTCTAAATTCTTTTTAAAATTAAATTCTAACGCCCTTTTCTTTTTCTTTTTTTTAAATTTTAAATTCCTTTTAAAATTAAATTCTAACAGTTTTTAAAATAATTCTAACATTTTTTAAAACCAACATTCAAATATTTTTTTTTTTTTATTCTAACTCATTTTTTTTTTTAAACTCTAATTTTTATTTAACTTGAAACTCTAATCTTCTTTGCTAACTTTTTAAATTTAAATCTCAACACTTTTTTTAATCTAATCCAATCTTAATGAATTCCAGATAGAGTTAAATCAAATCAATCAGATCAATCATCACCATCATTGAATCAAATCTGAAATCATCATAAAAATCTACTCAAATCAAATCCGAGATTGAAAAAGATTGAGATATTCAAATTAAATCTGAGATTAAAAAAGATTTAAAAATCAAGTATAAAAGGGACGGAAATCATAACAAGAAGGGAGAACTTTTTCGTAAAATCCAAGCAAACCCCGTAAAAAATCCTCTAGCCTCAGGACAAAGCATCATCGGCCATCATCATTCCGTAAGGATCAAAAAATATAATTACAATTTTTGTGTTGCTTTTCATGTTTTTTAGGAAAAAGAGATGAAGAAGACAAATCGGCGGCCATGCAAAAGAAGAAGAAGATAACATCCGTGAGAGGCAAACAAGAAGGAGAGGAACACACGCAAACTCAGAGAGCAGAGAGAAGAAGAGTGATGACCGGCTCAACCCTCTTTTTTTATTATTTATTGTTTTTCCATTTGTTATTTTATTTTGTTTATCTTTTTAAAAAAAAATCAAGAAGCCCCTTTCTTTTTTATAACCAAAAACCTTTTTCAAATAAAATAATCAAATGTTTTTTCAAATAATAAAACTTTTTTATAACTTTAAAGTAAAACGTTTTTTTAACTAACATTAAGATTTTTTAAATTAAACCAATTGTTTTTTTTAATGATTAAATCTTTTTTTCAAAATATTATCACTAAAACTCCTTTTTTAGAATAATTAACCAAACTTTCACTTTTTTATTAATAAATTTTTTTAAAACTCAAAACTCCTTTAATTAAAATTAATCTCTCTTTTCACAAATTTAAATCCTTGGTTAAAAAGACCATAAAAGTCCTCCAAAATTCATACGGTTTGTTTCTCGTTCAATTTTGATTTCGTTTTCGTCTAACCCCACATACTGACATTTTTGTTTGTTTTGTTTCTTGCAGCTATTATGTTCAATTTGAAACTTATTTTCGGTTTTATATTTAGCTATTATAATTGTAACTGCTTATGGGATGTAATTGTGCGAGACAATTGTCGCATTTATCTTTCCGCACTTTATTTTCTGCCGTTGTATGTATATTCAATTTCATCGCATCTTGATAATTAATTTCACTCCTCCGAAGGAATTAGGTCTAGCGTTTGACCGCCGTGTCAATAGTCCTCACCTTCAACCCTTACACCTTTTCAACCCTAAATTTTCACAAATGCCTCGCCGCAGGCAAGATTACAATTTTACCCCTAGCATTAGGTCAAAGAGCCGCCGCGCTCATTTTAGGGTTTCCCGCCGTGGAATCCCTAACCTAACCTAACCCTAATTACAACTTAACAATTCAACGTAGAGATTTGGAGTTTCTACACTCCACGTAAGCGTGTCCTTAAGATGCGTTTATTCCCCTTGAGACCTTGACCACAGTCAAGAAGTTTCTAACCTCCCTATTGAGGGGAACTACGATTACTCTGATTCCACTCCCGTAAGGATACGTAGGCACAAGATGCGATGTCTTGCCGAGTAAACTTAGAATTAACCCCTTAGGTTTATTTTCTCACTTCTAATCCTTTGTACATATACCTTAAGCAAATAAATAAAGCAAATAGTAAACATCTGAACAAAAGGTTCCTGTAGAGTACTACAGAAGTTTAGGGTGCTAATACCTTCCCTAAATTTAACCAACCCCCGAACCCTAGATCTTTCCCCGCATTGTGTTTACGATGCAAAATAGGTTTTCCCTCTTTTGACCTTTTCCTTCGGATAAATCAAAGAGCGGTTGTGAATTGAATTGCGATTCAAACTCGTTAATAGTTTGTGATCCTATTTCCACCGCAACAGTAGTCTGACAAGACACTTTCTTTTATTGACTTCTGAGCAACATATTAATATTATACTATGATAAGAGCATGTGCCATCTTGCAAGTATTCCTGTCTGAGCAGGTTTTTTAAATATGTACTTTATCGGATCCATTTTGGATATCAACAGAGTAATGTGACAAATCATGTACTGCCTCAGACGTTTGGCTGCCCAAGCTAGAGCGCAGCAAGCCTTTTCTAATGGAGAGTAACGACTTTCACAATCGGTGAATTTCTTGCTCAAGTAGTAAATTGCATGCTCATTCTTCCCCAACTCATCCGTTTGGCCCAAGACACAACCCATCGATTCCTCGAGCACAGTCATGTACATGAAGAGAGGCTTTCCAGGCACAGAAGGGATCAATATTGGAGGCTCTTGGAGGTATCCTTTGATCTTTTCGAATGCCGACTGGAAACCCTCGTTCTACACAATTGCTTGATCTTTTCATAGCAACTTAAAGATCGACGCGCAAGTAGGAGTCAAGTTGGAGATAAACCTGGAGATATAATTCAATCTGCCAAGGAAACCTCTGATCTTCCTTTCAGCTTGTAACAATGAAGCTGAGTAGTTTTCCAGATCTGACTCCGAAAGTACAATTGGCAGGATTTAGTCTCAATTCACACTTCCTGAGTCTTTTGAATAGCTTCAACAAATGATCAAGGTGATCCTCTTTGCTACGAGACTTGGCAATCATATCATCGACGTAAGCCTCAATTTCTTGGTGCATCATGTCATGAAATAATGCCACCATGGCTTGTTGGTATGTGGCTCCAGCATTTTTCAAACCAAAAGGCATAACTTTATAACAATAAGTGCCACAGGGTGTGATGAAGGTTGTCTTTTCCATATCAACTAGGTCCATTCTTAGCTGATTATAGTCGGAGAAGCCATCCATGAACGAAAATACTGCAAAGTTGGTTGTATTGTCCACCAAAGTATTGATATGCGGCAGAGGGAAATCGTCCTTCAGACTAGATTTGTTAAGATCCCTGTAATCTACACACATCCTAACTTTGTCATCCTTCTTAGGTACTGGTACGATATTAGCCACCCACTCAAGGTATTTAGAAACTGCTAGAAAGCCTGCGTCGATCTGCTTTTTAACCTCATCTCTAATTTTGAGAGCCATGTTGGGTCTGGATCTTTGAAGTTTCCTGCTTAACTGGAGGACACTCAGGTTTAAGAGGGAGCTTATGAACTACAATGTCGGTGTCCAACCCAGGTATATCTTGGTAGGACCAAGCAAACACATCCATATAATATTTGAGAAAAATTACCAATCCGTCCTTAATCTCTTCCCCAAGTATTTCCCCAATCTTAACCTCTCTTTTTACTTCTTCAGAGCCCAAGTTGATGATGTCAATCTGTTCTTTGTAAGGTTGAAGATAGGCATCCTCATATGCAGTCATCTTTATCAGCTCTTCAAGAATTTCAAAATCTTCATCACTCTCATCTTCAGCTTGGAATACATGTGAATCAAAGTCAGAAGGAACTGGATGATCATCGGATTTAGCGGGTGATGGAGGTTCTCTGCATGTGTTAATGGGCTTAAATGATTAAACACACACAAAGAGATGCAGATGATGAACTCTTTTTAGGTTTTCAAAATATTGCCATTTTCCTTTTTAAAAAAAGTGAAAACAAATAAAAAAAAACAACGAACAACAAATGGAAATTTAACAAAACACTCATTCATTGATTGATCTTTAATTGCAAAAGTATGGTCCGTACAAAATGATCCACTGTCCTCGGGCATGACCATGAATTTTAAACAGAGAAAATGCTAACAAGCAAGACAAACATATTACTCTAAGAGTGGTAACATGACAAGAACATCAACGGCTTCCCAATTGCGCAAAACAACTTCATCTCGGAATACCAGGTTGTCAATACAACTTACTTCAGCGTCTTCTTCAATGGCATTCATCTGAATCCCTCCAATCACAAAGGTTTCCTTCAGGGTCTTTAGGTGCTTGTCGTCGATCTCTAATCCTTCATCTAGAGTTGGTTTGTAACCCAACCCTTGTCGATTGTTCTTCGCCTGAGCGTTGACCTCAATTACTTCTCCCCAACCTTGAGGGAGTCCTTCCTTCATGGCATTCTTGATGCTCTGGACAGAGGCGAAAGATGGCCTGCATGTGACAATAGTGTCCTCAATCAATATAGCGTGTGCAATTTCCAATGCTTGGAGATCAGTCTCCAGTGCATCGTCATCGACTTTGATGTACCTGAAGGATGATAGATTTCTCACCATTAAATCTTCTTTTATGTGTACTATGACCAGCTGATCTTTAGTAATGAACTTCAAATTTTGATGTAATGTGGATGTGACAGCGCCTGCTACATATATCCACGACCTTCTCAATAAATAACTGTACGCCATATTTATGTCCATTACTTGAAAAGTGACATCGAAGACTTATGACCCACTATAATTGGATAATCAACTTCCCCGATTATTGTTCTTCTTGATCCGTTGAAGGCTTTTATGATTAGAGAGGTGGCTCTCATTACAACTCCTTTATATGCCAATTTGGCCAATGTTCTTTTCAGCATCACATTGAGAGATGAACCAATATCAACAAGTACTCTAGCGAGTGTACCGTCTTCACATTTAACAGATACGTGCAAGGCACGATTGTGCTTGCGACCTTCAGTGGTCAAGTCATCGTTGTTGAAGCTCAGCGTATTGCAAGTCGTGATGTTAGAAAAAAATATAATCAAACTACCCCACAGTGATATCTTTTGTTACGTGGGCCTGTGTCAGTATCTTCAGCAACGCTTGTCGGTGAGAAGGAGAACTCAACAACAGAAACATGACCGAGATTTTTGACGACGTTTGATTGAGCTGGTCTACTACCCTATAGTCGCTCTGACAAATTATCCTCAAGAATTCTTCTTCATCTTCCTTCGTGACTTCTTTCCCTTTTGACTTCTCAATGACAACAGGTTCTTTTGGGATGGTTTCCTTGGGAAGGGTTTCCTTGGGGATGGTAACAGTTGCCTTGGGCTGATATATACGACCACTGCAGGTCATTTTACTTGCCCCAACAATATTTGTTACATCCTCATGTTTTCTCCCATCTTTCATATCATTCCAGAAATAGTCATATTTTCATGATATTGCCTTTGGATCAAACCTTGGCTTAGGGTGGTAGACTGTCGGTACTGGGTTGTTGTGAAATACAGGCCTAACAGCAGTAGGAGGAGCAAACTTGCTGTTTACAGTGTTGAACACCGAAACCTTTCCAGACTTCTTTGGTAAATTGAATATAGGTTCAATCACTGAGATATCTTCTTTTCTCTTTTTCCCACATATATGTAACAACCCCTTGTCAATCATCGACTGGATATTCCTGTGTTCTAGGTTACAACCTTGCGAATTAAGATAACAACCACTACAAACTTCATGAGAGTCTTTGATCAGACCTTCCTTTATCCATTTTTTGTGTAACTCAATCAATCTAGTTTTAACTTCCGAAACTCTGAAAATCATTCTCACGTTAGAATCTTCTTCTACAACATTGACACCACCATGATTTGGTAAAGGGAAGTTTTTCACACTAGGCTGGTTATCCTCAAAGGAGAGAATCTTCTTTTCAACTAACTCGCGCACAATATGTTGAAGTTCTATACAGCCTTAAAGGTCGTGCCCCGCAACATTTTTATGAAATGCACAACGTGCATTCAGATTGTAGAAATGTGGTAACGTATTTGGAGGAAGACCCAGTTTCCTTGTCTGAATCAGGCCTTGTTGCACCATTAAGGGGTATAGCTCAGTGTAACTCATAGGAATAGGCTGAATCCTTTGCCTTATATTCTGGAAAGTAGGCCTCGGAGCCGAAGCTCTTTGTTGCTGCTGTGCTTGTTGATTATGATTTGGATAGTAGGCGTTGGGCGCCTATTCTTGAAAGTTTTGTTGATTTTGATTTTGCTGGTAGGCGTTGGGTGCCTGTTGATTTGGCCGAGGTTGAAAAACCGGCGTGACTGCGTCTACATACTGTTGTTGTTGGTACTGCTGAAAGTTTTATTGTGGTTGTAGACGAGGTAGTTGTTGATTTTATGGGTGATTCCTTCTGCTCTGAACCCTTATATCATACATTACAACATTAGTTTCTCCTTCTTTTGTCTTATGGAAATTTCTTGGTGGCTTCTTCATTGTACTAGTGCTGGTACTACTAGCTGAGCTTGTTACTTTTCTGTTCTTCAAACCTTCTTCCACTTTCACACCTACGGCCATAATATCAGAAAAGTTTTTTGTGACGCTACTGATCATCCTTTAATAAAATTCAGGCCTGACCGTATCTACGAACCAATCAGCCAATTCATTTTCTATCAGGGGTGGTTCCACCTGAGCGACAATTCCGCGCCATCTCTGCTCGTATTCTTTGAACGATTCTGAACCCTTTTGTGTCATGCTGAGGAGCTGATGATGGTCCAACGCCAAATCCATGTTATACTTGTACTGCTGAATGAATGCGTCAAACAAGTCTTGGAAGCAATAGATATTTGACTGGTCCAAACTTAAGTACCATTTGGCAGAGGCGCCCTTGAGACTGTCTTGGAAGTAGTGAATTAATAGTTTGTCGTTCTCAGCGTGCACGACCATACGTCAACAATACATGATTAGGTGAATTTTTGGGAAGGTCGCTTCTTCGTATTTTTCAAATGTGGGCATCATGAACTTAGGAGGAAACACCAAACCTGAAACCAGACCCATGTCCTTCACATCGGAACTAAAGACGTTGTTTCATTTTATGGCCCTCATCCCTTTTGCCATTATATCCATCTCAACTCTTAACTTTTCATGTTTCTCATTTTCAACCTTAGACCTGTCAGGTATATCGTGTATCTACTGATGATTGTTAAAGATTAGCCGGACCTGTGCCTGAACACCTGCCTGGGTGTAAATAGGATTCTAGAATTCCGTCATTAATGGAACTGTCTACTGCTGAAGATTGAATTGTTGGGCATTACTGAATGGTGGCATGAAATCCCTGGAGATACCAAACGAATGTTCAATTGCTGAGATCACTGCCGGAAGAGAATTTGTCGTGTTTGTATTGATTTTGGACACCATTGTAGTTTGTGAGTCCATTTTGCTCTTATCACTTGAAGGACTTCCATAATCTAGCTAACATCGTCGCGTAGTCCCTTAAAGTCGTTGTCAATTTGATCGATTCTTTGATCTTGATCAGCCATTCTTCTTTGAGCGCTGGCTCTGGTATTATATCGGTGGGTATTCAGCGTGATTCTCTGACAGCAATAGAGCACAGGATGAGCCGGAGAATCGATGCAATACAATGCAAATGAAATGTAGGATGTAGATGCAAATGCAAGCCACCCATTCAAGAAAAATCAAAAAGTTTATTTACGAACAAAAATAATGGATCAACACGTAACAACGCGATGCTTATCATTAACAAATGAAAGCTTAACCAGGCTTCCATTAAAAAATGGAGTCTTACAAACAAAAGTTTTCATTAACAAATGAAACTTTTACCACATTTTACAAAATGAAGGTTACACATTTCCAAAAGCCAGGGGTATAAATTAAACAAAAGAAAATTAAAAGGCCAAGATCTTCTAACAAGATGATCCTTCTCCTTCTTGCAGCCTCGTCCTCCTCTGGTCTTGATGAAGCAACTCCCAAAGTTCTTCATTTTCTCGCTTGGATTTGACCAAAGTGAACCTTAATTCTCTTCTAGACATAAGTTCTTCTGGGGCTGGCGAAATGTCATAAGAGCGGGCGTAGAACATCTTTAGCGCTATCTCCTTTGACCAAAGCAGATATGCCTCTGAGGCGAGACAACTCAAGTTTTCCACGGCAGTCATTCCTTGTAAGTTGGGATGATGCCAGGAAAATACAACTCGTGCTTCGAAATCTGGGTTACTACCTTTTTCACAGAAGTAAGTCTCTAACAAGGCTGGATTTGGTTCTTCCTCAGTTGGATATCCTAACTGGCGGCGGGCCAAGATAGGGTTGTAGCTAATACATCTTTTGGTGCCGATCAAAGGTATGTTTGAGAAATCCCCACAGCTATGTATTACTACTATTCCTCCGTGAGCAAGATCATACCATTCGATGTCATAGTGAGAGAGGGAAGCTAGCTTTCCAACCCATTCATCACTGTCTTCTAGGTTCCATAGAGGGAATGTCCTAGGTAAATACGAAATAAACCATTTGCTTAAGAGTGCCGTGAATCAGGAAACTTGTTCGAGATTATACACCCTCCACCGATGAATGGTGTAATAGGTGTCAGCCAATAATGTAGGAGCAAGATTTCTGACAATAAATAACTTGATGTCCTCTAAGCTGATGAACTCAGGACTTCTCGGAAATAGATATAAGCCATAAATCAAGAAAGCCAGTATAGCTTCGAAGGTTCCTATATCTCCATGATCATAATGAAACTCAGCTCTTTCCATAAATGGTCTTCCTTGCATTCCAGTAAATCCGCCTCTAACATCCAAATGGGTTGGAAGGTCGGTGGGTTCTAGATGTAAAGCCTCAACAATTTTTCTCCTGTTTTGTCTTTTCTCTCTTCCATAGTGAGGTGTAAAGGTCATAGGAAATTTTAGATGTACAGAGTATTCTTCCAGAGTCAGTAGCAACTAAAATTACTGAAATGTGAAGCAATGGTAAAGAGGATCATAAAACCTTATGAGAGCTAGCAACATTTCCTCATTTACTTGTACGTCCAGTAAAGATAACAAGTCTTCATACTTGGCGATGAAAGCAGCAGAGTTCTTTACTAGGCCTCTTAAGATCCTCAAGTTGTCCAACCTTAGGCTTGGGAATGTGAACTTGTTTCTTTGAGCCATTACTATGTCTGCAAAAAAAGATTTTGAATTCCTTGAATGGTTAGCAAGATGAAAAATGCAATGCAAAGATGTTAGATGCAATTGGTTTTACAAAACTCAGAAGATAAATTGAAGCAAAACCCTTGTTTCATTTATGTTGGGAAAATTCATAACTTTTGAAATACAATACAAGAAACGTGAGGTTATATCAAAGGAGAAAACTAGGCCCTATGATTAAGAAATCTGACAAGGGTCCTATCCGCGCGTCCTCTTTAGTCTTTTTAACATAACATTTTCCATCACCAATTTGTCTACTATTCCTTTCCAAGCGCCAGAAGTCGGTGGGATATTTGAATACTCATGAGTACTTTGCGCAAGCTTGACACTAGAGAAAAATAATTTCTCTTTCATCACATCTTTACTACTCAAGCGTCTTTCGAGCCACCCAATCAACTCATCCTTGTCTTCTAGCTCTTTCTTTAATTCTGTCGTCTCAGAAGGAAGAGTATGGTACTTGCCTTCCCAAGTGTCCCTTTCAAGCTTGGTTCTCTCAAGGATCTCTTGGTATTCTTCCATCTTTTCAATAGGGATGGCGGAAGATGATACAATGACAATATGCATATTCTTTTCAGGAAGGTAGGGAATCTTAAGATCACGAGCTCTAGATTGAACCCACAGAGTGAATGGCTCAAAAGCTATACAGTTCCTTTTCCCTAGGGCCGACTTTAGTTTTCTTGTGGATGTTCTCCCAAGCATCAATCATACTATTCGTTGAACTCTCCTCTACTTCGGCGTTAAGGTAGAAGAAACCAAACAATAGGATGTTACTAGGTTTATCCTTCATTGGGAATCCAAATTGACATCTGGTCAAAACAGGATTGTAGTTGATTCCCCCTTGTACTCCCAGGAGTTGTACGTTTGGAAAAGAACCACAGCTGTCAATGTAGACCCCTCGATCATAGGCGGGATCGTACCAGTGAATATCTTCTTGAGTTAGAGACATAATCCTTTGAGACCATCTCCAACCATTAGGATTTTCCTTAAAAGCGTCCGTCCTTGGTAAATGATTGACAAACCATTTGTACAACAAAGGTGCACAACAGAGAATGGTTCCTCTTCCATGAAGAGCCCTATGATGAATGGAGTGATAAATATCACCTATCAAATTGGGTACCAGATTACCAATCAAGAATACGGTGATAGCAGTTGAATTGAAAAATTCTTCTATCTCACAGAACAACACCAACCCATATATCAATAGAGCCAAAACTGCTTCAAATGCACCCATTCTATCCTCCTTGACAAGGTAAATAGCTTTCTCAAAAAAGTAATCAGAATGAAAACCTTTAAATTCATTCTTTGAAACATAATTAGCTTTGTTCTAAGATACTTCTAGATGAAGTGCACCAGCAATCTCTTTCGGTGAGGGTAACTTCTCCAAACCACCGAATGGTTTCTTATCTGCCACATGTATTCTCATGAAGTAAGAGTACTCTTCCAGTGTCGTCATCAACTGGTAATTGGAAATGTGAAGCAATTGTGTAGCGGATCGTAGAACTGAACCAGAATGCTAAGAACCCCTTCTTCCATTCTAGTCTTCATAATACTCATGAGTTTCCCGTATGTTTTCCCAAAATATTTGGATACCAATGTTCCTAGCTCTCTCAACTTCGTTATATCACATTTCTTGAAGTTGTATTTCTTAGTGTTTCTTTTCCCAAAATCCATGATATCTAGGGTTTCGCGAAAAGAAGACAACTGAGTTTCACAAAACCAGTGCAACAAGATGATATGCCATGATGATATGATGATATGATGCACACATAGCACATATACAAGTATACACAATGCACAAATGCATATGCTAACAAGCAAGGGTCCTAGGTTCGAGGTTATGAGCATGAAGCCAGGGTATACCCTCCCAAAGGACATGTACTAAGATGTTCATTCTACCTGCAAAGTGGGTTCTATCAAGAGTTCCCAGAGTCATAGATAAATCCTTCGAATATTATCAACCAACATGACTACTCACGTGGTTCAAAAATATTCTCAAGATAAACTCGACTGAGTGTAGTATCCCGTAACAACTATTTCGGGACTACTCCCTAATAGCCACCGCACTACGTTCTAAAAAGACCAAGTGGGGTAAGTGGGTAACTAAAAGTCCTCAGTTTCACAGACTCTCAAGTTGAAACAACTAATGAAATACATGACTACTCATACACCATTAATTATCTCAAAGAGGTCTCAACTGAGCATGGTTAATCATATGTCAAACATGTTAGGACTACTTCCAATAGTCAAATATTGATCATACCACATTCTATCATATGTGTACACTCAAGTTCGGGTTAGGAATTATCTCACCACTCAAGATATCACCCAAATGATCCAATGCAAACATGCAGATATATATTCACAAATATACATGTATAGGCAAACATACAGAGATATAACATACAAGCACACAAAGTGGGCTAAACCCTCAAAGTATTCCCCATTGAAGTCGTCATTTCTGTTGCGGTGAGAATCGGATATCAAGTTATTGATTAACTTGAATCTTAATTCATTAAAATTCACCACCGAGCTTTGATTTATCCAAAGGAAAGGTTAAAGAAAGAAAAACCTTTTGCGCGATGTAACAACAATGCTAGAGTTTCGGGGATCGGGGTTGGTTATGCCTAGGGTAGTTCTCACATCCTAAACATCTGTAGTACTCTACAGGAACCTTTTGTGTGTGTGTATTCTAAGTTATCTCAGTTTTTTTTGCTAGGGTCATGGGATCAAGGTTAAGGTAAAAACCTAAGGATAGTTCTAAGTTTGCTCGCGAAGATATCGCATCTTATGCCTACGTATCCTTACCAAGATGGAATCATATCAACCGTAGTTCACCTCATTAAGGTTGAGGAATACATGAATATGGTCAAGACTCCAAGAGGGAACAAACATAACAATGTTTGTATAGAGTTTAACAAAACTCTTTAGGTCTAAGTTTAACACTCAAGGGGATTGACTTTGACAAAAGTCAAGGGGGGAGTAAATAATCATGACAATGATCCTTACATAGAATTAACAAACTCTATCTTAAAGTTCTAATTAAAGGATACTCCAAACAAGGGGTAGGTATTTAGACTTAAAGCAGAGTCTAATGGATATAGGTGTTAACTTAACTAAGTTAAAGGACCTAATGACTTAACCAAGTCAAGGGGAGGGATAATGAGCTATTTATGACTGTGAAGTCAATAGAGAGACTTTCCTTTGGAATAAGGGATAACAAGGAAACTGGATGAGAGCTAACAAGCTACATCACTTTGGGAAACTTAACCCAGTCTAAACACACATATGCGTTCATTCCAACATGATGAAGATACAAAGTCATGGTAACAACCAAGAGAGATAAGGGAAAACATGTGACAACATTAAGCAAATAACAAGGTTACAACCAAGTATTCACTAACAAAAAGTTTAGAATCAAACCAAATGATTACAATCAAAGGTAAACATAGATGTAACAACATTAAGGGGATGATGATAAGGTTCTTACAAGACCAAACATCAAAAGCATAAGTGAATCATGCATAAGTTAAAACATTACTCATCATGGCAAAGTACAAAGATCAACATGCATAAATAATAACAATATTCAAGCATGGATACAAGTCAAGGTAACAACCAAGTATCTAAGAGTGTGACGTGTGTGACAACAACATGTGATTTATGGTGAATCATGTTAAACAAGAAGGTAACAACCAACATATGTAACAGCAATACTTTCATTAATGGTATTCAAACAACACTCATGCAAACAACTTACAACTTGAATCAAACATGGTATATGAATAAATTAAAGATAAGATATAACACATTATTCATGTTCAAGATATATTGATGACAACCAATCATGGATAGGTAAGAAAAGTAACAACAGTTCAAGCATGGATTCAAACTTCACAAAGGGAAATATGAACAAGATTCATGGTAACAACCAAGACAAGGAATAAACCTAAACATGGTATGGTTATAACAAGGCACATAAACAAGTAAGATGAGGGTGAGGGATCATGTTCATGAGGTTACAACATCAAGAAGACATATCATGGTTCACAAAGAAGTTTCAAGGCATACTTTTCACATTCATGCATTCGTAAAGGCAAGCATAATCATGGTAAATAAAGGATCCAAGTGTTTTAAAACATACAAACATGTTAGACATTTAAAAATGATTCATACAAGATCAACCTTACAACAAAAATCAAGTACCATGTCAAGAAAGTTCATGAAAACCAAAGAAAAACCCTAAAAAGGCCATGTCATTCAAGTGGACCAATGTGTTTCAAAAATAACAATTATCAAACTCTTTCTTCACACATTGAAACTATACATATTAAGGAGCATTGTGCAAAATAAGTGGCATCCAAGTGATCAAACACAACATACATGGCCTATAAATGATGTTTATAAACACCAATCACCTATGCCTAACCAGAATCAACAATTTGCATATGGAAATGACATGTAAAGTGAGCTAGCAAGCCAAAACAAATGGACATTCATGAATACACAAGTTTGTGATCAAGAAATGGTTCAAACATGACCTATAAGACATATCTAGCATGTTCATAATCAATGTACCTCAAAATTCAACATAACCTCAAAAGTAGCAAGTTGAAATACTTACCTCTTGTAGATTCTTCAAGACAAAACTCCAAGCAAGAAATCTAGTTGATGTAAGATGATCCAAATAGCTCCAATATCTTCCAAATAAGATGTCCAAATGATCAAAACTCCCCCAACCACACTGCCTTGATAGAATGACTTCTTTGGTAAGAAATCACTAAGAGCTTCAAAGTGAAACTCTAGGAAATGGCGTTACATAACTTTTATAGTGCCTTGGACAGTTCAAACAACTTATATGGAGAGTGTTTGAAGTGTTAGAATGATTGGAAATGGTATAGGCAGTGTCTTGGATTTAAAAGTGCAGAAAAGTCAAAATTCAATGGTATGGGAGTTGACTTTCTGTTCTAGAATGTTTTGGATGATTTTAATGGTTTGAAAACCTCTAACATATGTCTCATGATATGTTAGAGTGATTTGCTTGATGGTTTGGTGATTGGAAATGGTTTTGGATGAGTTTATGCAAAATAAATTTTTCTTCACAAATAGGCAAGCTTCTACCACTTGCAAAAAGGTTGTGATCAGGGAAATAAGAGAGATTCAACTTGGTTTCTAGTTGATTCTGGTGTAGTTTAGATGTGAGGAGTGTGTTCTATTTATAATCAAGCTTGGAGAATGAGAGGTATGGGCAGATTGTGCCAATTTGCCAAGTTTGTCCTTTTTGGAGGCAAAATGAGCAAATCCAACTTGGGATCTCTTTTCTGAGCATGAGCCACCTCCCTATGTGTTTCATCATTATAAATAGCCTGAAAATAGTTGACATGAAGTGAAGGAAAGAGAGCAACTGATGTAGTAGCTGAGTTGTGACAGAATTTGCAAAAAGTTTCTCTCTCCTTGCCACTTGCATCCACTTGCAAGAATAAACAATTTAATTAATCAAAATTCTGGTTTTTGCTCGTGGCAAAGCATTGTAATCTCATAAATTTAGTCTCTAAGCATAAAATAATGATTTAAGCAAGTGATTAGAAGAGGTTTGAGTGGTTTATGCATCAAAATGCAAGTGCTGAACTTGGTTTTGTGACATGAAAAATGCCTAACTTGTCCTCTTCGATTCTTTCTAACCACAAAGGTTGAGAAAATGCACTTGTACTTTTTAAAAAACCCCAAACATGAAATAAAAAATTCATGTTTGGCCAAAGTTCAAATTCCAAAGGGAACTATGTCAAAAATCCTCATGAAGTTTGTTGCAAAACTTGAGTTACAAGCTAAGAAACAAGAAAATTTTCTAAGTGTGGAAATTCTTCACAACTTGATGAGCTCATAACTCCAAATCTATACATTTTTGGACCTCAACCCTCTAAGAAAATCTTGTACGACTTCTCAAGAGCTTTCCAACCATCTTTGGACCACTCAAATTGGATGTGTGGTTTAAAAGTTATGACCATTCCGAATAAGCTTGTAATTAGGTTTTTTTCATAACCCTAATTTCTTGATTCATAAGTTATCCATCAATTCTTGATTAAATCTTCACCAAACTCCCTAGTTAGGCATAAAATGATGTTGGAAACCTTGATTGCTTCAATTTAGGGTCAAATCTCCAAAAGTCAAAGAGTTGACTTTTCAAACAGACGAACCGAACAGTTGAAATCTTCAGGATTGATCCTTAGTGTTCTGGGGTTTTTTGAACCTTTCATACCTCTTGAGGGAACTTCAATAGTTCATAGAAACATCATGGACCATGTTTTAAGCTTTGGAATACCATTTATACCAAAAGTCAAACTACAATTGACTTTTTCAGCTAGAAACCCTAATCAAGGTTTTGCATAACACTGCTTCAATTCTTTTAGTGACAACCTCAAATATCACTTAATCTTGGCAAGATATAAACCTCTTGATGATTTGAAGACTTGATATATGTAGAAGATCAATCCAAAACCTTGACTGATCAGTCCACATGTTTCTTGATTTTCACAATATGAAACCTTAATTCATTTGCATCTTGACAAAGATTAACTTGTAAAAGGTTAGGGTTAGATAACATATGCTTGATGAACCTATAATTATAATGGAACTTAGGGGTCAAAATTTGGGGTATGACAAACACCATGAGCAATAAATAAATATTGGAAACTACAAAGGGAAGAGAGAAGAGGAATTTAAATCTCTCGCGGTGTCAATCACGATCCAAGAATCATCCATCCCCAATCGTCAAGTTGCAACCTCCATTGATACTTTTCTAAGCTAAATCTACTCCACAATGAAAGTTTTATGAGTTGAGAACAAATACCCCAAAACATACCTAAAAAAATGGTTTTAGCCCTTTTAATGTGTTTCTGCCCAGGAAAATTTGTCCGATGAAACCCCGGTTCATCTGATGAATTAAGACGGTCTTCTCTACAGCTTCTAAAATTTCTGGCTCGCCTCAGTTTCGCCCGGCGATCTTGGGGCGAGATCTGACACTACAGCAAAAGCATGCACTTGTTTTATTCATAACTTTTGAACCATAACTCTGTTTGAGGTCCGGTTGGAAGCGTCAGAAAGCTTATTCAATGCTCTATATGAATATGAAAAAATATCATTGCTTGAATACCTATAAAAATGAGAGAAAAACTATTAAACTCAATCATATTTACACGATAATCTGGTATATACACTATAATATAAATTATACAACATATGCACAAAAGTTGAGGTTTATTGGTTGAATTAAGCCAATAAGTGCCAATTATTCACACTCAATATCACTCCAATTTAGAATTTATCAAACTCTCCCTAACTTGAACTTGTTTGTCCCTAAACAATAATTAATCAACTCAAAGAAACAAAAGCGACATCCAAGCAATTACTTAACAACAAATTTTAAAAAACAAAAACAAATGCAATGGTTCAAACAAAAATAGTACAAGTAAGACAACATACTTACCACTAAACTACAACGACATCATAACCACGAAACAAATGCAACATACAAAAATCATGCCAAACATTCTAAAACAACACGAGTTTAATCATGAATCACACCTAGCAAAAATTCATCAGTGGATGAAAAACACAAAAAATGAGGAGTGATCAACTCACAAAATTTCAATCAAACTTCTTCTTTCATCCCAAGTGTTACAACAAACACACCTTACTTATTAGCACAATTATTTGATACTCTTTTTATTTTCCTTTTTCAAAACTTTTCTCTTTTTTTCTTTCTTTTTCTTTTCTTTCTTTTCTTTCTTTTTCTCCTTTTTATTTATTTTTCTTTTCTTTTTCACAACCACATAGCAACCAACAACATAAGTGAGTAAACATTGCTCTCCCCAACTTGAATTCAACCAACATTAATGTGTGAATACTCCTTATTTTTTAAGGCAAGGTAAAAATTCAAACAACAACACATGGTTGAAGGTTCAAGAAAATAAATAATCGACATCCATTCAAAAAGGTGAACTAATACTCATAGGTAAGCATCAAGTTCAAAAACAACATGGACATTGACAAAAAGGCTCAAAAGGAGTTAACAAAAGTTCACACGCTCACAAGATAAATTGACTATTTGGCCAAGCGGTTGTGCTTAAAATAAAACAAGCTCCTTGATCCTTTTCATGCTTTCATATAATCAATATAGATAAAAGATTAAACATAATAAATTAAGCTAAAACAAGAATGTTGATACTCCACGCGTATATGAATAATGGAAAGCTTCCTCACACTTGGGGTAGGAAGTAAAGTGATTCAATTCATGAACAAGTAGAACAAAAGAATGAATGGTATGAAATTTGTAAAAAATCCTAAGTTTCATGTACATGTTATAGTCTAGGAAGCGATAAACACATACCTTGGAAATGTACCAAACTTTAAACAACATCATTACCATGCATTCGCAAGTTGAAACGATCAAACTTGGAAAAATCACCTCAAATTTCCTCAAGCTACTCAAAACAAACTCTTGGACAAACACAACAATTAACATATTAAAACAACTACTATGAACATACTAAAAGACTGGGTGAAACTGAATTAAACAAGTTGAAACGTGAAGATTTGAGAATTTTAAGAATTGGTCCAATTTCAACTTGTTTAACCAATTCACCACACTACTTATACTAATACAATAAAAACAATAAAAAAAACAAAAAACAATACAACATGCTTGTTTTATGTCATAAGCTCGACGCCTATTATTTACAAACCAATACGTTGCTTCGGAAGAGCCAAATGTTTTCACTCCCGCATTTGCTCTCATCCCTTCGAGCTCTAACTGGAACTACACATCTAACTACACTTTTGGAAAATAAAGAGAAGCAAATATATATACTATATTCACAAGTATGCAAAACATGTAAAATTCATAAATATGGTAAATATATACAAGTATCAATGTAAACAAGTGAAAATAGAAAATATATATGATATCTACAAAACTCAAAAACAAAGAAACTATAGCAACGAGATCTAATAAAAACACCAATCCCTAGCAACGACGCCATTTTGTCATGCGGTAAAGCGGCAAGCAACAAATGTTTTTGGAAGTATTTATTCGGGAAACTATCGTGTCCACAGAGATTAGTGTTATTGAACCGCCGTTCAAAAATCTAAATGTTATTGAGTTTAGGTTTAAATTAAATGTGGGAAATAAAAGTTATGAGCCGAAAAAGAATTCATTCTTTGGAGAGTAGAGAACCTCCGGGTTTGCATTTTATCTACCCTATCAAATACTTAAACTTACTACCCAGTTGTACACAACCTAAATCACTCATCAACATTATCACGTATCTCTTACACAGAGGTTATCTCTAACACAAAGTGAGACAATGACCGTATTACTCGCATCGACGATCTCTCAGCGCAACACAAACAACACAGATGCATTAAATTCCGATACCCAAGTGAATATTAAGCCTAAATATATCTCTAGAATCTAGAACCTAATAGATATTCATCCTAAATCCGGATTCAACCCATCCATATCTGCAACAACTCAAACCCAAATAAAGAAAGCAATCATCAACATTAATTTATAAAATGAGTTTTATACAACACCCTGAGCAATAAATATACATATAATCAAGGTAAGCTTACATACAAACTCACAACAAAATCTCTCCCGGTATCAATCACGATCCAAGAATCATCCACCCCCAATCATCAAGTTGCAACCTCCATTGTAGATATTAGGAAAACCACATCATGATCCAATCAAATTATTGCATGATCCTGATGAAATTGTGCGAATCATAATAATTGCAGCATAATTTCTGATGCCCTTAGCTTACTTTAAATAGCAGTTTCTCAAAATTTTCAAGGGTTGGCAGATTTTTAGAGCATAGTGATGGTTGTAGAAGTTAAAGGAGGGGGGGGGGGTGGATGTTTTTCTTCATTGAAGACCAATTTTCATCTCTAATTTCATGTAATGTTCTTATAAACTTCAAGTTGTGAATAATCTAGTTATGAGTAGTTAAGTTTCTATAGATTGGATTTTTTGAGATGTTGTGTATTTGATCTGTTTGAACCATGTAATTGACTTTGTGTTGCTTTATTAATTTGAGAATCTAGTATTATTCAGTTTATTTTGATTGCAATGCTTTTTGTATATTGACAAATATATGAATTAATTTTAGGTTTTGAATAATTACTGACCCAAAACTTTGAAACCTAAAATAATTTAACTGTTCAAAATTAGTAATTTCTTTAGGAATAGATGATTATAATTTTGCGATTTAGGAATTAATGTGTGTTATAACATGTTCTAATTTCGAATTCATCTATGAAATTGGGGAGTTGTTATTAAAAGAGAGCGTCATACACCTTATTTCCAATTTCCAAACAATGATAATTAACAAATCCGAGAAATACCCGATTGCTTTAATCTATGATCAATTTTAATCTATTTTACTTTCTTTCTTGTTTAACCAACTTTTTGCGGAAAAAAAAACCCAATTAATAGTTTTAGTGCTCTAGAATAGCAGTGTTGAAATAACACAATCTCTATTGATATAAACTTAGAATTTTATTATTTGACAACATTTTAATTCACTTTCTAAATTATTAATCATTAACTCCTCGTCTTTTTCAATATTGTGGAATTGAACCAAAATTTCGTCCTTCAAGCTTTCAAATAGCCTTCATCAAGTAGACTCACAATTACCTTACCTCTTAATCATCTCCATGGAGAAACTTTTTATTGCCATCAATGATGTTGTTCGTAGTGGCTCTTGGAACATAATATGCATCCCGAACAATGAACATCATCTTTCCTACATTCTTTTTGCTATTATTGTTGTTCTCATGTTTGCAAATACTAAGAAATTTAAACTTAGATCTATTGATAATCTTTATAATATATTTAGTTGTGCTTTAGGTTTAAAGATCAACTTTGTCAAGTGTCGAGCTTTCTTTTCCTCTCACATCTCTCATGAGGAAAGGAACTGCCTTACTTTAACTGTGGCATTCACAACACAACCTCTCTAGATGAATATCTTGGATTTCCTATCCTCCAAATAAGAATTAAACATTCAAATTACAATTTCATAATTGAAAATATGTAACCGTGTACGACTTCATGGAAAAACAGGTTTCTCAAGAGGCATGTACCCTGATTTTTCTATCATCACCTCCTTCCCTTGTTACTACATGAAAAATATATATGTTTCCCTTAGGTAATTTTTGATATCCTAGAATGTATGACCCATAACCTTATATGGAAGGGCACTGGAAACACAAGTATGAAATTGGTTTGTTGGAAAAACATTTCCACCTATAAATATGGATGGCCAGAGGATTCGATTAACTAGATATTCCACACAACCTTTCTCAAAATACTTCTTTGGAACATGCTTCAAGAATTTGGAACATGCTTCAAGAAACGTGTAAACTTTGGCTAAGATTTATCTCTAACAACTACTGTCTGATGCTTACTTGCTTTCACTATTTACCATTGTAGGTTCTCCCATTTGAATATCTATTGTTAAAGTAAAGAACATGTTAAAAGATGAGTTTGAATGGAGGCCTGAGTTCTAATCATCTTCTTTTTGGTTTTTTCACTTAAACTATTTTAGTGCCTTAGATGACATTGTCTCGTTTGTCCATATACACGACCTTACTTTAAATATTAAAAATTTATACTCAACCATGTCAAAGTACATCTTTAGCTTCAACCCTAACAAGGAAGATGTCTTGGTTTGGTTTGACCACATCAATGACAACTACGATATCAAGAACGACTCCTCTACGATAAAGATGTCTGATTATTCATAACACATAATCACGGTGTGAGATTTGTAAGCTCCGCCTCATAAAAGGATAAAATTCTTGCTTTTGTTCACTTGCCATAACTATATGCCTATTCTATATTTGCTTCATCATTAAAACATGATCACCTCGACATTATACTCTAAATGCTGAAAGATGAGTCATTCTTTCATTCTATCTATTTGCTTCATATGACTTTGTAACACCAAAATTACACCTCAAACATTATTTGTTGTTTTTGGTTTTGTTCCCAGATTTGGTACTCCTTGTGACTTCTTCCAAAATTTCCTTGTACTTTGGTCGTGCCCCCTCTTTCTTTTATATATATATATATATATATATATATATATATATATATATATATATATATATATATATATATATATATATATATATATATATATATATATATATATATATATATATATATATATATATATATATATATATATATATATATATATATATATATATATATATATATATATATATATATATATATATATATATATATATATATATATTTGTCATTTACCTTTAAAAAATAATCAAAATTGTTATTTCCTTTCCTTTCCTTCAAATTGTCGGTGCACAAGAATGAAAAAGATGAAGATGAGGATGATGGAAGAGAGAGAATTCTAACTAACTTTCTTTCTCAACTGAAAAACAGTTACAAAAAGAATCAATTACATTATGAAACTTGAGTTCAATATTTATACCATCAGAACAACTAAATGAAACTCATATTAAAATCTAAATGCAACTTAAATGTGAAGTTGGATTATACTTCAACACCATCCCTTAATCCACATTCAAGAATAAAATCAACCACACCAATTCCATCCCTCAAATGGAGAAAGCGTTCAATCTTGATAGCTTTAGTAAACACATCTGCAAGTTGCTTCTAAGTTATATAGTGAACAAGTTCAATCACTCCATTCTGAACCTGATTGCGCAGAAAATAGAATTTTGTGTCAGTGTGCTTGCTCTTTCCATTTAATGTTGGATTCTTGGCAAGACTTATAGCTGATTTGTTGTTAATCATCAACCTCGCATGCTTGCTCACCTTGATATTGAGATCCTGCAATAAGTTCATAATCTAAATAGCTTGACATGCAGACAAAACACCTCCAATGTACTCAGCTTCACAAGTTAATAATGCAACCACTAGTTACTTCTTGGAGCACCAAGAAATTAGACCTCCCAGATACTTAAAGAAATATCCAAAAGTACTTCTTCTCTCAACTCTGTCTCCATACTAATCAAGGTTGAATAACATATCAACTCTAAATCAGATTTAGCACCAGAAAGGAAAAAAACTTCATACCACATAGTCCTTTTAATATACTTAAGTATCCTGGAAACAGCTTGGTAATGTGACTACTACTTTGGTTTGTTTATAAACCTAATCACCATTCCAACTATATATCAGATGTTAGTGTAACACCCTTCTAAACCCCACGGATAATATATGAATAATCAGAGTAAATTTCCATGCATTTACAAAAGGGCATTACACATAACTTTCAAAATATCAAAACCACCTGTCATGCTCATTACTATTTCAATATAAAATTATGCTTTACAAAACTTCACTTTGCATGTAGCAGCGGATTCAATTATACCACAATTTTCATAAAAGAAACATTTGTTTTTATCACATAAAACAACATCACTTAGGCACTAAGGCCAACATCATAATATTCCAATGGATATAAACACGTTTATAGAGTACATAATGTATATCTTAAACACAACCCAAGCGATCCTAGTGTTACATGACCAGAGCATGACTCGACCCAACATAATTAAATCACTAAACGGCTACACCAAAAGCGACCTCGTAACTACGAGCAATACTACTCCTTGATACCTGCACGATGTCATGTAGGACATCATTCCAGCAGAAGGGTGAGAAATATTATCATAATAACAATGCATATAATTATATATACACAAATACACAAACACAAAATACATATATTCCACATTTTCTCACCACAATTCATTATAACTCATCATGTACAATACAACATATATATATAATCAAATATGGATAATCACCAAGCATATTCATCATGCACGTATCCATAAATCTCAACATTCCACATGAACATACACATATTATGTTTACTCACTAATTCCCAATTACACATTCATAATTCTCAAATCAACAATTCATGTTCATAAGCATACTTTCATACAATGATCACATATTCACAACTCTCAATTACACAAGTAATGCACATACGCATATGCATAACTTCATACAACAATCATATATTCATTCCATGAGACTCAATGCAACTCAATGCAACTCATGCCATGTGGTACCAACACTTGTTATCATTTTTCGGTTTTTACACTTAAAACGGGTCCGTTCCCTAGACCGATAACAACAAAAGCCCGTTCCCTAAGCTTTCAAACCCCACTCTAGGTTTGGGACAAGTCACTAGCCTCCACGAGACTAGCAAACATTGCCTCTTGACTAAATGATGCATATGCAATCAACAACAAAATGCACTTAAGACCGATCACACGTCTTAATCCCATGCATTCACATAACTCCTCCCTTCAAGAATTAAACAAGATTGCACACACAACATATCATATAATCAAGTATTCATACTTTTCATCAACATATTTGTCCAACAATGCACGCATATCTTACAATATGCTCTCATGCATTAATTCACAATAATCGGATACAACAAATATGCATTCATAATTCAACCTCATTACCTTTTCAAACAATGCACACATATTCACAATATATTCTCATGCATTCACAATATCGCATACAATCAATATGCATTTACACTTCAATATCATTACCATATTTATCAAACAATGCACACATATTCACAATATGTTCTCATGCATTCTTCACATACAAACAATATGCATATATTTGTCAAAAGACTATATTTCATAATCGATTCCACCATCTAGGATTCACGCCATACGGCTACCCACATCATATCATAACATGCACAAGCTATACGTTATATAACAAAAGTATTCTGCACAATAACACATCAATCACACACATTCGCGACGGTAAAAATCAACACAACAATATGTTTTCAATTTTCTGCTATAATTGAACCAGGTACAGGCCTCAAAGCCATTTTTTATAGAAAGATAATCTCGTTAACTTACCAACGCTTCGAACGGGGGTCAAAACCGACTTACGGTTCAAGAGTTATGAATTTTTGAAGTTTTCCGAAAAACCAGAATTTTGCCTAAACACGGCTATGGGATTTTGCATTTTCGCCCAAAAATCCGACCGATTCAATTCTTTTTTTCGAAACAAAGACATACTCATACTCACCTAACATATAGCAGTGAATTAGAACCATTAAACACGATTTCTACGACGTCCGATTTTCACTCAAATCTCAAACCCTCAATTATCCAAAAATGTCAAAACTCACAAACTCAACCAAATTGAATCAAACGAAATCCAATAATCACGGCTAAACATTACCCGACTAAACTATGTAATTTATTTTGAATTCTAACCGTTCAAAACTCGATTCTACCGATTAAACCATTTATGCCCTAGAAATGGAAAATAGAGAAAACTATCAACAAATCCAACACAACTCATACATAATCATACACATTGATCAAATACTAATGTTTCTCACCCTTACCTTGAATTTGTTGAACTTTTGCTCTTTCTCTTGAGTTTCCTCCTCTTCTTCTCCACTCCTCTCTTTGCCTCTTTTCTCCTTTCTATCTTTTCTTTCTTTCTATTCTCTTTTATCCCATTCTCTTATTTTATATAATTCTCACAATTTTGATTAACCTAGTAATTCCAATGGGCTTAATAACTCATGTCTATTCACACCCCTAAATAGGCCCAATCAATTAATCTATCAATTCTATATTATTCTACAAATTAGAATATATCATATAAGTTAAATAATAAAATTAAATCAATTATTTCGAATATGTCCAATAATTCAATTAATTCAAACAACTCAAATAAATCAAATAATTTATATAAATTCAATAAATCAACTAATTCAATTATATTAAATAAATCACATAAATTAGTTAATTCAATTAGGCCTAAAATCACATAATTAATCAATTAATTTAATTAATAAATAATTACTAAAAATTGGGGTGTTACAACCCTCCCCCACTTTAGGAATTTTCGTCCTCGAAAATGTTACCTGATTCAAATAACTCTGGATACGACTCTCGCATCCTAATCTCCCAACTACCTCCACCAAAGGAATCTCTATACCTCGAAGTTGCTTCTCGTTCATCAACCTGAACTAGCAATGTCTCAACAATCAAATCCTCTCTTACTCGTACACTATCCATCTGAATCAATGCACTTCCTCAACTTAGACACATGAACACATCATGCAATCCCCATAAGCGACAGCGGTAAAACAATCTAACATGCTATTTTCTCCATGCTTCCGCTGCGCCACTCTGATACAGATCAACAAAACACAGTGGGTGCTTCCGAGACCTCAAGCTCGACCGACACCAGTTACTATTGTAACTCTCGAAACACGTCTTTTCTTAGGTCCTTTTAATCTTTCTAGTCGTCTCTTGCACAATATCAGGTCCGAGTACAACACTCTCGCCTGGCACACATCAACACAAAGGATTCCTACACCTCTTACCGTACAAAGCCTCATACAATGTCATTCTGATACTAGAATGATCATTGTCATTGTTGGTAATTCAAGCAACGATAGTTAACTATCCCACGATCCACCTTGATCCAACACACAAGCTCTCCACAAATCCCGTACATACTAGATAGTTCTCTTTGTCTGTCCATTCCGTCCACGGATGCTAGACAAAGTTCAACTTCAACATGACACCCAAAGCGTCTACAACTTTCTCAAAATCTCAACGAAAATTCAGATTCCCATCTGACACAATATTCGACGGTAACCCATACTACCCCGTAACTTCCTCACTATACCTCTTAGCTAGCTTCAGCATAGAATGATTCATCCTCATTAGTAAGAAATGAGTTAATCTTGCCAATCCATTCATAACCACCCAAGTCGAATCATATCCCTTCACATTTCTTCGGAAAACCCGACACAAAATCCATGGGAATACTATCCCATACCATTTAGAAATATTCAACAGTTGTATCAGGTCCAACAACCTCTGATGTTCACACTTCGACTTCCGATAAGTCAAACTAGCACATACCACTTCAACCACTTCTCTCTCCATCTATCTCAATGTTCTTCTTCCAGAGTACTCTTATCCAACTCACACTATTTGGAACACACACTCCATCACGACATCTCATGGTACCATTCTCATTAATCTGAAAATCAGCTCTTCGACTTCAATTCATTAAATTTAATCAATCTATTAACTCAAATTAGAATTCTGACCTCCTTGAATCTCATCGAGAATACCAATAGTCAGTTTCAATATACAAACCTTAATCCCATAAGAAGTCTCTTCACAGATCAAACTCATATCCCAGATTTGCTTAATCAGTTCTAACTTCCTTACCATCATCATCGATATATACAGAAATTTTCCAGTTTGATACTTCAGCTACCACGTTGTCTCGCCCGAATGGTAATTCAACAAAAACCATATTCCTTCAGAAATCCCAATTATTTCCCCTGCATCATATTCAACTTCTCAAATCAAACAAATACCTTAAGCTCTTAAGATCTCCAACCATCTTAAATCTCAACTAAACAATTGAGGCTTCCAAACTCTAGCACAACACACAACAACAACCAACTCTAAATTACTTGTCACATAATTCCCTTTATGTACTTTAAGCTGCCTTAACGCATAACTAAACTCGCTGATGTTGCACTTAACATACCTCCCAATCATATCGACAAAGCATCACAAACACAACAAATAGTTCTGTCGGATTTGGCAAAATCAATACACGAGATGTTGACAGCTTTCCCAAAAACTCTTTGAACTTTCTTCATAGTGACATACCACTACTCCTTCTCCAATATTGATAACTCAAGTTACCGATGCTCAACATGATCCTCTATACTCTTCGAGTATATCCAAATATCATTGGTTACGCCACCATTGACTTACCCAATTAAGTATGGAAAATCTCATGCCAAACGGACACTCAATTTGTGAGTCATGGCGGAAATACAAACCGCACTTACTACAATAACCAAACATATTCCATCAATAAATACTTAATTCCATGTCACTACTTCACCATCACATAAAGCATTGTAATAACTTCCCGCGCTTCTAATCTTGTGTCATTCCGAGTTACGGTCCTCCCGTTATGACAAAAATACGAAAACAACATTTCCACACTTAGAAGGTCATTCAACACATCTTCAACTCTTGAAATGTTTAAAGGTCTAATTATACCAATATAGTATCCCACACCTTACTTCCTTTAATAATCACCAGAAGTCACTATCCACCCTTTATATACTTGACTTCACAATCTGTTGCCACAACACACACACCAGACACAAGTCTCAAAACTACTCAATCAGTTTAATTCCTTGACTATCCAAATAGACATACAATATAGAGCTCTTAATATCGGACTAGTTCCCGTAACTAAGTCAATCACAACTCCACTTCACGTCCTGGCTGTATATCACTATCTTGTCAGAATAACTTCCAGACAACCACAATTAATCGACAAACCGCCAACTTCCCACTTTCGTTAACATTCAAAATTTCCATCAAAATGAAACATCTCATCACTGTCCTGCGCCGACTCATCAAAACAATTCTTCAACACTTGGCTTAACTCCAAACAATTCACTGCTCACGCCATCTAAGCTTGCAAGACACGTCTATCCCATCCAATACAATCCCAACTACTATCAACAAGAGATTAAGGGTGATCAGTTCCTCAATTTGTTAATAGACAGTCGACAATCATAATGGGGCATAAACCGTCTTTACCAAACTATAAGAGCGTTCAACTATACACTAAGCTACAACTTCACACTTGCAGCATCTTGGAGAAGCACCCGTTTCTCCCCCACTTGAATCATTCTCACTCTTGCAGACAAAGGTTAGACAACATACATGTATCGACAGTGTTTTCACACACATGTCATATACCAGGGAACAAACAACATTAGACAACTTGGCCGGACGGACCGACCTGCTCTGATACCACTAATGTAACACCCTTCTAAACCCCACGGATAATATATGAATAATCAGAGTAAATTTCCATGCATTTACAAAAGGGCATTACACATAACTTTCAAAATATCAAAACCACCTGTCATGCTCATTACTATTTCAATATAAAATTATGCTTTACAAAACTTCACTTTGCATGTAGCAGCGGATTCAATTATACCATAATTTTCATAAAAGAAACATTTGTTTTTATCACATAAAACAACATCACTTAGGCACTAAGGCCAACATCATAATATTCCAATGGATATAAACACGTTTATAGAGTACATAATGTATATCTTAAACACAACCCAAGCGATCCTAGTGTTACATGACCAGAGCATGACTCGACCCAACATAATTAAATCACTAAACGGCTACACCAAAAGCGACCTCGTAACTACGAGCAATACTACTCCTTGATACCTGCACGATGTCATGTAGGACATCATTCCAGCAGAAGGGTGAGAAATATTATCATAATAACAATGCATATAATTATATATACACAAATACACAAACACAAAATACATATATTCCACATTTTCTCACCACAATTCATTATAACTCATCATGTACAATACAACATATATATATAATCAAATATGGATAATCACCAAGCATATTCATCATGCACGTATCCATAAATCTCAACATTCCACATGAACATACACATATTATGTTTACTCACTAATTCCCAATTACACATTCATAATTCTCAAATCAACAATTCATGTTCATAAGCATACTTTCATACAATGATCACATATTCACAACTCTCAATTACACAAGTAATGCACATACGCATATGCATAACTTCATACAACAATCATATATTCATTCCATGAGACTCAATGCAACTCAATGCAACTCATGCCATGTGGTACCAACACTTGTTATCATTTTTCGGTTTTTACACTTAAAACGGGTCCGTTCCCTAGACCGATAACAACAAAAGCCCGTTCCCTAAGCTTTCAAACCCCACTCTAGGTTTGGGACAAGTCACTAGCCTCCACGAGACTAGCAAACATTGCCTCTTGACTAAATGATGCATATGCAATCAACAACAAAATGCACTTAAGACCGATCACACGTCTTAATCCCATGCATTCACATAACTCCTCCCTTCAAGAATTAAACAAGATTGCACACACAACATATCATATAATCAAGTATTCATACTTTTCATCAACATATTTGTCCAACAATGCACGCATATCTTACAATATGCTCTCATGCATTAATTCACAATAATCGGATACAACAAATATGCATTCATAATTCAACCTCATTACCTTTTCAAACAATGCACACATATTCACAATATATTCTCATGCATTCACAATATCGCATACAATCAATATGCATTTACACTTCAATATCATTACCACATTTATCAAACAATGCACACATATTCACAATATGTTCTCATGCATTCTTCACATACAAACAATATGCATATATTTGTCAAAAGACTATATTTCATAATCGATTCCACCATCTAGGATTCACGCCATACGGCTACCCACATCATATCATAACATGCACAAGCTATACGTTATATAACAAAAGTATTCTGCACAATAACACATCAATCACACACATTCGCGACGGTAAAAATCAACACAACAATATGTTTTCAATTTTCTGCTATAATTGAACCAGGTACAGGCCTCAAAGCCATTTTTTATAGAAAGATAATTTCGTTAACTTACCAACGCTTCGAACGGGGGTCAAAACCGACTTACGGTTCAAGAGTTATGAATTTTTGAAGTTTTCCGAAAAACCAGAATTTTGCCTAAACACGGCTACGGGATTTTGCATTTTCGCCCAAAAATCCGACCGATTCAATTCTTTTTTTCGAAACAAAGACATACTCATACTCACCTAACATATAGCAGTGAATTAGAACCATTAAACACGATTTCTACGACGTCCGATTTTCACTCAAATCTCAAACCCTCAATTATCCAAAAATGTCAAAACTCACAAACTCAACCAAATTCAATCAAACGAGATCCAATAATCACGGCTAAACATTACCCGACTAAACTATGTAATTTATTTTGAATTCTAACCGTTCAAAACTCGATTCTACCGATTAAACCATTTATGCCCTAGAAATGGAAAATAGAGAAAACTATCAACAAATCCAACACAACTCATACATAATCATACACATTGATCAAATACTAATGTTTCTCACCCTTACCTTGAATTTGTTGAACTTTTGCTCTTTCTCTTGAGTTTCCTCCTCTTCTTCTCCACTCCTCTCTTTGCCTCTTTTCTCCTTTCTATCTTTTCTTTCTTTCTATTCTCTTTTATCCCATTCTCTTATTTTATATAATTCTCACAATTTTAATTAACCTAGTAATTCCAATGGGCTTAATAACTCATGTCTATTCACACCCCTAAATAGGCCCAATCAATTAATCTATCAATTCTATATTATTCTACAAATTAGAATATATCATATAAGTTAAATAATAAAATTAAATCAATTATTTCGAATATGTCCAATAATTCAATTAATTCAAACAACTCAAATAAATCAAATAATTTATATAAATTCAATAAATCAACTAATTCAATTATATTAAATAAATCACATAAATTAGTTAATTCAATTAGGCCTAAAATCACATAATTAATCAATTAATTTAATTAATAAATAATTACTAAAAATTGGGGTGTTACAGTTAGGTCTAGTGTTACAGAGATATCTTAATGAGCGCACCAACTGTTTAAAAGTTGTAGCATCTACATCATCACCCTCAACATCATAATCTAGCTTGTGATTTTTTTCCAGCAGGTGTGATTGTAGACTTGCAATTTATTAGCTCAAATCCCTTCAGAAGCTCAAGTTCATACTTTAGTTGACGCAAAATTATACCCTTATCAGAGTACGAATTCTCCATCCCTAGAAAATATACCATATTTCCTAAATCACTCATTCAAACTTATTCACCAGCATTTTTTGAACTTGAATATCTCATATGAACAACTTTCTGCTAGCAATATTTCATCAATATAGAGACACACCAAAATCGTATTGCTATCAAGTGTATGCTGAACATAAACACCGTACTCCATCTCGCATTTTCTGAATTCTTGAAGCTTGAAAAATGAAAAATTCCAAATTCCAAGCTCTAAAAGCTTGTTTCAGTCCATACAAAGATTTATGTAACTTGTGCACCATCCTTCCTGATTCTTTTTCACAAATTCAAGAGGTTATGACACAAAAACTTCCTCTTGTAAAGGACCACTCAGAAATTCATATTTCACATCTAAATGCATCAGAGGACAATTTCTATTAGCAGCTATAACAATCACCAATCTAATTGTTTCATGCCTAGCTACAAGCGCAAACACCTCAAAGTAATCTAATCCAAATTTCTGTATAAACCCTCTAGCTATTAACCTTGCTTTGTGTTTGATGATTAATCCTTCTAGCTCCAGCTTCAACTTGTAAACCTATCTCACACTGATGGATTTCTTATTCACTAGAAGCTCAGCCAACTCCCAAGTCTTGTTTCTTTCTATAGCCTCAAGTTCTTTTTTCATGGCCTTCAACCACACTTTCTTCATGAGAGATTCTTCAGTTCTAACTGGTTCATAGTCTACCAACATGACGCACTGAATGACATCCCCTTCTGAGGCTATCTTAGTACCTTGTAACATGTCAAACTCTGCAATTCTTCTTGGTATTTGTTTGATTCTTTGTGGCCTCTAAACTTGTTCAAAATTTTATTCAGATGTTATAACAGTATCAGATGTTGGACTAGATACAGAGGTTGGACCACCTTTAGAAGCATGACCACCTTCAGAAGCATGATTACCACTAGAGTCTGGATCATCATCATAATCTGGATCATAATTAAATTCACCTTTAGAGTCTTCTTCGGACTCATCTGAAAGTGTGAGAAAACCCAAGAAAAGGGGGGGGGGGGGTTGAATTGGGTTTTCAAAAATGAAATCTTTTTGTGAAACTCAAACAAATATCACAAATAGACTCACGAGAGAGAAGGACACACGATATATCCTGATTCACTTGAAAACTATTAAGCTAATTCAGTCCACCCACCAAGGTGATTTTGCCTTATACACAAGGACTTAATCCACTATAATCAACATATTAGACTGCACTAGCAACAACCGGTGACTAACAACAAAGACTAATCGTCTCTTCTTAAGGATTCTGACCTAACTGGTCCCTTAAAGAAATACAATATGCATTAGCAACCGCTGGTGAGTAACAACAAAGACTAACTGTCTCTTCTTAAGGTTTCTGACCTAACGGGTCCCTTAAGAAGTCACAAACAACAATTTGAACAAAGATGTTTATAATGAAATTGCTTCTATATAAGCAGATATAAACACTATTAATAGCTCAAATGACTAAAGACACTATTACAATATGAACAATGTTCTTTCTTTGTATTGTGATACTTCAATACTGTAGCTTTAGTTCTTCATAGACCGTTTTCAATCAAAGTGTAACCATTGTATTAATCATTGTGAAGCTTCTTAATTTCTTCAAGTAATCAAGTCCTTATATAGCCAAAAAAAGATTCGTTGGAGGGCAGATTAGGAATATCCTTTAGATAGCTGGCGACTTGAAATAATATCGTTACGCAGGGATGAAAATCATACACAAAAGTTGTCCTTTGTACCACCAAATCAGGGTAGTGGAATGAAACGTTGAAACGTACTATGTATTATTTTCCCTTGTAAATGATTGAGATTATCTTCTTTACATCAAAGGCTTTTGAATAGAGATGATTGAAGCATGAGTAAAAGAGTTGATCACTAGGTCTCCAAAGTCTTGAGTCTTTAGAGTCTTCAGAACTTGTTCGCCAGAACCTTGTCTTCAAAACTTTAAGCACTCAGTCTTCAAAACCTTTGGTCATTAGTAACTTAAGTCTTCAGAGTCTTCAGAACGTTGTTCAACAAAACTTTGTCTTCAGAGTCTTCAACACTTATTCTTCAGAAACACAAGTCTTTAGAGTCTTCAGAACTCCGTTCAATAGAACCTTGTCTTTAGAATCTTCAGCACTTAGTCTTCAGAAGATAATGACTTCGGAATCTAGAAAGCCTTCAGAAGTAAAGTATCAGACTCATGATCAGAGGTAGAAACCAAGAGAATATTGCAGCAACGATATATTGTCTTCTCAAAATCTTTCTGATTGAGAGTAGATCAGAAGCAGACTTGCTTCTTATAATGCAGAAATGACTTTGGTCATATCAAAGTAATCGTTGAATATGATCTCTATCAGATTCAGAGCTTTTTCTATCAAAGTCAGAACCTGTTTGTTAATACTTCATAAAAACAAACATTAGAGTACCAAAATTGTTCTCACACAAATACTACTTTCTTATTATAAAAACTTAGAGATATTTGGAAGAACCGAATCTTATTCTAACATCATATTCAGAGGCAAGATCTCCTTCAGAGTCTTCTTCAGACTCATCTTTAGAGGCAGATTTTCCTTCAGAGTCTCGAATATCTTCATAAGTTAACTCAGGTGTTAACACTGCACCAAAGTTATATTGAGACTCGTTTCAATCCCATGCTTCTGTTTTCTTCACAATGACATATGTTCTAACTTCTACCTTGTTAATGATTGGACAATACATCTTATAAGCACATGTAATATGGTACCTGTCGCACCCTAATTTTTGACCTTAAGATTCCACCTCCTTGTGTGTTTTCTTACATTTTATCTTTCACTTTTATGGGCGACTAACGAGTATGTGCAGGGTCATTTTTTTTTGCCTTAAAGACATCTCTTGCAGATTCTATTAAGTTTATCCTCCGTCAATCAAGAGGACTTGTCAAGACAAAGTCTGCATTAAGAAATAAGGTCATGGGCTTGTGGTATTTAAAACCTTTTTAACTTGCCGGTAAAAAATGATTTGGATTCAAGATGAGAGGACCATTCATATGAGCTTTAAATTCGACATTGGTTGCGTTATTTGGTTCATGGTGACAAGGTTTTGACTCTTCTTTTGCCTTGAATTCATGTGGATTAAATTGGTTCAAACTCGGCGAAATATTGAAATTCAAGACCAAAAGTATGTAGTTCTCCATCTTGAGGTTAAAGCTCACAAGTTACATCCAATTTTAAAGTATTACAAAATTCAAAAGTCAAGGTCACAAATATTACAAGAATTCCATTACATTAAGATTCCACATGTTACAAAGAACTTAAAGGCTAAGAACTGTTGATCTGAAGGTTCTCTTCGTACGTTGAGATTAGCAAAAGCAAACATACAAGGATTTGGTTTATTGCCATTGAACTTATAAAAGCAGGCTCGTCACTTTTTAATGCCTAAGGTGTGGATACAAGCTCCCCAACATAATTTGGTATAAACTTCAATCATCTCCTGTTCCGGCACACCCTTTCGCGGTACGCTTGCTCTAGTTGCATCGTTGTAAGTTCGTTAGCGGTCCTTTTGATGGAAAGTCAATGAATCACTTGCCTAGAGTACTTGCATAAAGTAATAATAATCAGGAACCATTGAAAACAGTTTCGAAAAAAAATCATTCGGTTCATAAGCCTTTCGCATTGTGTATGAAAATGAGAAGCATCATTCAAATCACCTTGTCCAAGAATGGAGACTCGTTGCAATACTTCATGATCAAGTAAGAAAACTTTATTCAACGCCGTCCACTTTCACTCGGGTATGATTCGCAAGAAAAGGAACAAGTGGGCAAACAACTTGCAGTTAAAAGTTCCTGCATAACAGAAGGACATGCTAAATTCAAAAAAGCTCCATTTCTATCCTCACGGTTCTGCTGATGCCGCCATTTGGTACTGCAAAAAGAACTGTTCGTAATCCTCTCCTATCGTCACCATGATGCTGCATCACATTCTGTCATACCGTACACAGCCAACACGGGAAATAATTCAAACATTAGAAATTTACCAGTACAAACTCATATCCTACTTTTTAGCATAACAGAACCTTTGTACCATAACACAACACCGGTAAGCGGAGTATTAGAGACTTACGAGTTTCTAGAAAGGATTGCTCGACATTCAGAACCCCGCAGCCGGTTTTGAGGTTCATAATAACCCGCTTGCTGCAAACAACCTATAATGAATCATGCAAGTTCTTCTCTCTCCCACACCGTGAAGTCTGTTACCGACAAAGCTCTATTTGAAATGCATAACCGTTGCAAATTCTACTTCAGAACCTGCAACAAAGTAAGGGCCATTATTTATGTTAGCTCATAAGTTAAATCAAAGAAGGAGAACCAGATTATGCACAAAGTAGCAGAAACTCTGCAGTGCACAACCTTTGGCAGAATTGTTCCAAATGATATCATCGGTGCAACTGTTTCGAGCATAACTTCCTGAGTTTACAACACCGGAATTTATGAGCAAAACTTAAAAGAAGTCAATCACATTACAGGGACAACAAGTTAATCTGAATTCTTGATTGAAGAGTCAGAAGACAAACCTACACCGTACAAAAATGCATCGGCTTTGAAAGTATCTTTAAGAGAAAGTGCGGCTAAGGTAGTATGTCCACCGTCAAGACTACTCGAACCTGCTGATAAACAAGAAATGTCGCGTTAGAACCACGAGATTGTTGTCATAAGATAATTGAGGAAAGCAGACCAAAACAGAGTACCGATTACCTATTGTCAAGCTTCTACTGATAGCGACGATTATTCTGAGGCAGGACTCCCCAAAAGAGAAACCACCGGTTTGGTCGACATGTTGGATGCAATCCAATTCAAATCCAAATGGTCACAAAAGTAGTAAATGGATGAAGGGTTTTGAATACGGAATAAATGGCAATAACATCAAGCAGTAAAGGCAATCAGTTTAGACCAGAACAAAGATCTTAACTTCCTAACGAAATCCCCTTTCACCAAAGTAGAATTTAAACCTCTTAACTTCCCAGGACAACCATTATAGAAGGATATAAACTCCCGCGGACACAATCACAGAGAATTAGTAAAGAAATTGACAAAATCAATTACTTTCCAAAACCATCCCAAACATGTTCGAGACAATATTCGAATTCTTTCCAACTTTGTTAACCGCATTTAATCGAGAATGTAACTCGAACTTCCTATAAGAAGGGCATCTGTTTTATCACCAGAGGGATATAATCCTTAAAAAATAGAAATCAGAAACCACCACAAATCCACAGCAATTTGATGAATCCAGATCCACCGAAAATCCCAAATGCAAAAAAAAACCTAAAATATGAAAGTTTGTAAAAAGAGAACTTATCTTCTAAATCCCACCGGAATCCCCTTCGCAAGCTTATCGCCGGAAACTTCAACTACCCACCGTCAAAGCCGTCGGATCCCCCATTTTGCCACGAATCGCACCCTTGCGCCATCCGCAACTCATCCACAGCCAAAACCGGCGAAACCATTTAAAACGTGAGTTGCCTTGTTTTAACTAAGATTGATAATTTTTGTTGTTGTTGATTGTTTTATGAAGGAAATCGAGCTGAGGGGAGAAGAAGAAAATCGGAGAAGGCGGTGAACCGATAAGAAGAAGAAACCGTCGAGAAGAGATAGAGAAGAATCAAGAAAGAGAAAGCTGTCGAGAGGAAAAGAGGAGAATTTGGGGGTCTTAGGGTTTCGGGATTTTGTTTTTTATGTAATATAATCCTGTACGTGAATCTACACACACATACTATACACCTCACGACACACACCGCACGATCTGTCCTCAGATCAGATCGTACGTTCCAAATCGCGCTTCACAGTAAACCCTCATAAGCCGCGTCACACACAACCCAATCGCTCTTAATCCAATTATTAACCGCCTAATCAGTTTTTAATTAACCCTTAATCTTAATTAACTCTTTCATAAGATTAAATAAATTACCCTTTTCTTTATAATTTAAACTAATGTTTTAATTAATCCACTTTTAATCAGTTTTTCTAATCACCCTCTTATAAACTAGATAATGTCTTTTCTAAATAAATAATAATATATTCATTTGATTTTAAAAGTAAATAATAAACCTTTTATATAACTAACTAAATTTATGCTTTCAAAATAAATAACAATAACAGCCTTTTTTATAATTAGAAATTCACCTAAACTTTCTTTCTCAATTTATGATATTTATTTTTTTTTAAATCTAAGTATTATTTTATTATCAAGAAATAACTTTTACTAAAATAGATCTAAAATAATATCTCTTAAAATTAATCTCACTTAAAATGAATCTAACTTTTTCTTAAAATTAATCTCACCAATAATATAATTTTCTTTAAATCCAACTTCTTTTAATCAAATAAATTAGTACAATTTCACCAAAATCAATAACTTAATCAATCGTGCGCGCTTCCGTATTCGCCCATTCACATTATTCACACTCCACTTTCACACACTTTAGCGCTTTCATGCGTTTATGTATGCTTTATTTATCTGCCTCTATTTTACCCGCAAATTACATTTACCGCATTTACTTTATCACATTGCATTCCGTCCAAAGGAAGAACTTGCGCATAACTTAAACAATTGTGCGTATGCATTACATTTGCATCATTTCCCCATGATCCTTGATCCCATTCAAGTCGATCTTCTAAGTTAGATCCTACCCCATAGGAAGGACCTTTTCATTTACAACTTAGAATAAACAACAATTCAACCATCAAACATCATCCAAACACATTAGAAAATAAGATGTTAATCATCTTAAGCGAGATAAAACTTTCACCCCCATAACAACATAATCAATTTTCCTACAAAGTTGTGGTGGTTTAAATCAAGTAATCTCCCTTAAAATGATAACCCATCTTTTCTCCTAAAATCAATCAATCAACTACCTTTATCCCGTAGGAACTTTGACCACAGTCAAAGAACTCCTCAAACCCTTTAGGGGAACTACAGATACTCTGATTCCACTCCCGTAAGGATATGTAGGCATAAGATGCGATATCTTATCGAGTATACTTAGAAATAAACCCCCTAGGTCTTTCATCCTTAAGCAGATAAACCCTTAGCAATAAACAACATAAAACAAGAGGTTCCTGTAGAGTACTACAGAAACTTAGGATGTTAGCACCTTCCCTAAGTTTAACCAACCCCCGAACCTAAAACTCTCTAGCTTGCATTTGCATTGCATTGTGGGTATTTTGATCTTTTTCCCTTCCTTTGGACAAATCAAAGTTCGGATACAAATGAATTAGATTCAAGCTCATCAATAGCTTGGTATCTAAATTTCACCGCGACAGTACCTAATCAGTAACATTACTTTGCTTCTGTCATCCAACTTCTTTCTAGTAGCACTTAGAATATGTTTGTAACAAATAGAACCAAATACTCTGAAATGAGTCACACTTTTCTTATCTCCAGTCCACTTCTCAAAAAGAATAATTTCCTTCAGCTTCTTGGTTGGATACCTGTTGAGCACATATATTATAGTGGCAACAGCTTATCCCTACTATGTGTGAGGGAGCTTTTTCTCCTTAAGCATGCTCCTTGTCAAATCAAGAAAAGTCTAGTTTCTTCTTTTAGCAAGATCATTATGTGCGGAGTATATGAAGCAGTCACGTCATGTTCAACTCCATTCTCTTCACATAACCTTCTGAACTCTAATAAGTTGTACTCACCTCTACCTTCATTTATGAGAACTTTCAGCTTTCGATCACTCTATTTTTTAGCCTTCACATTGAACTTCTGAAACTCAGCAAACACCTCATGCTTAAACTTGATGAGTGCTACCCATGTCATTCTTATAAACTTATCCACAAATGACAAAAAAGACTTATTCCCTCCAAGTAAAGGTACTCCAAATGGTCCACATACATCGAAATGTACTACTCCCAAAACATGTTTTGCTCTTGGAGCCACTTTTGATATAATTGGAAATCTAGGTTGCTTGACTTTCATGCATATCTTACATGACTTCCCAGGCCTCAAAATCTTAGGAATGTCATGTACCGACTTCTTAGAACTTAAATTCCCTAAGCTTATAAAGTTCGTATGCCTCAATCTCTTGTACCATAACTCACTGTCACCTTCATCACCATCTGCACAAAGGCATTTAGTTTCAGTTGTTTCCACATTCACATTGAATGTTCATTTTCTTCCATGTTCAGATAGCATAATCAGCTTCTGATCAGAATTATATAACTTTAAGAGATAGTCCTTCATAATAACTGAGAAACCTTTCTCAATTAGCTGACATACACTCATCAAATTTCTCTTCATGCTAGGAATATACCAAACATCCTTGATTAGAATAATTTTTCCATTCTTTACTATGACTTTGACATTTCCTATTCCTTCATCATTAAGGTACTTATCATTAGCGCATCTGATCTTTTTCATGTTTCTATAGTCAAAATTAATCAGCCATTGTTTATTTCCAATTAGGTGATTTGAGTAGCCAATGTCCATATACCACCAATCTACCAAATATCGACCATCAGATTCAGAAGCCATCAATAGCACAGGTTCATGATCAGACTATCCTATGGCTATGTTTGCTTCTTCTGATTTTATTTCCTTGTTTGGCCAACAACCGACAACAAAGTGACCAAACTTCTTACAATAGTAACATTGAACCTTCTTCTCGTCAAACTTATCATTTCCCTTATAATGTTTTTTCTCATCAGAGATGGAGGCTTCTGACTTCTGATAACCACAAACATGTCTCTTCTTGGCCTCTGACTAAGACTGCTTCTAATTCTTCTTACTAGAAGACGCTTTCAGAGCCTACTCTACCTCTCTTTCAGAGTTTCTCCCAATCAGGCGCAACTGTTGTGCCTCTAGACTACTTTATAGCTCTTCAATTCTCATGGTGTTGAGGTCCTTAGAGTGTTCAATTGCTACAACAATGTAATCAAACAAAGGAGTAAGTGATCTCAATACCTTTTCAATGATTACTTGCTCAGAGAGGGTTTTTCCATAATATTTCATCTCATTTGTGATCAAAATCACTATGGAGATGTAATAAGGTACCTTCTCATTGTTCATCATGTTGAGATTCTCATACTTCTTACGTAGAGACTGAAGTTTCACCTTCTTCACTGATGCATCACCACCGTAGAAGCATACCAGTGTGTTCCACACATCTTTCGCTGTCGTTGAATCATCGATCTTCTCAAACACAATTGTATACACACACTGATAGACATAGAACAACACCTTATAATCCTTCTTCCTCATTTCTCTTTGTGCATTTCTATGCGCATCCGTTGCATCTGTCATTGACGAGATCAAGAACATCTTGAACGCCAAACAACACACGCAACTAAATCATCATTCGATTCTAATTCTTTCCATAAAATACTAGAAGCTTTGTGCTCAAGCTACCATTTTCGCGGTTCATCTTCGTTCTTGTGCAAATTCACTAAGATCTCAATAATACTCGTATTTTCCAATCCCTCAGAATCAAGAAATGTGATTCTGTTTCGATTCAGATCTTCAATTTATTGTGAATTGAATAAACATGATCAATCACACACGCCTCACGTACACTCGTGTTTTTCGTTTCTGAATCAGAATTAGAGCTCTAGATACCAATTGTTGATGCACAGGAATGAAAAAGATAAAGATGACGATGATGGAAGAGAGAAAAATCTAACTAATGTTCTTTCTCAACTAAAAAACGATTACAAAATATATTGATTACAAACTGAAATTTAAATTTATACCATAAGAACAACTAAATAAAACTTAAATTAAAATTTAAATACAACTTAAATATAAATTTGAATTACACATCAACACAAATCTCGATTAAAAAAACCACCCTTGGCCTAGCTAAGAGTTACAAGAGCCGTCCGATTTGAATTTCATATTAAGGTAAACAAAATATTAGAGTTGTGATGGGGACGTATATGTAATGAAAGAAGCAACATAGTAGACGCATGTTGCTACATTTCCACATTTTGATACACTAGTTGATAGAAATTTTGAAATAAAAACTTGAAATTATTATAAAGACGGTCAAGGAAAAGTACAAGCGGGTTTTCCGGTAGAAGGACGAATAAGCAAAAGCTTATCTAACACGTGGAACACCACTGTCCGTTAGATGGTCAACCCATAATTCTGAAGTAAACTGTAGAGAATAGATTTTCATGTCCCCCACACGCACTCTCTTTCTCTATCTTGATAATTAACAACACAATCCCACTCTCTCACTCTCTGTGAGTGCAAAACCACCATAGCAAAAAAGAAAAAACCACTCTGAAAATTCTGCACAGTACTTTTTCTACAGTAACTACATACATAAAACCAGGCTCATAAACAGTAGAGTTGATGGCAACAGTCACCATTGACGGCGTTGCAGACAAACTCATTCCGTGCCATAACTTCTGCTACTAGTTTTCTCATCAAAAGCTGCAAAAGCTACTACAGTGTTGTTCTACTATGGATGATACTGCAACAAATGTCTAGGTTATTTTCTCTAGGTCAAAAACAAGATAATACTAGCAATATTAACCCAGAGATCTATCCCAAAGGCTTACAGATATGGCCACAACCACAACAAGACTTGAACAGCTACAGTGTGTTTGGAGTGGCTCCTAAAACCTGTCCCTTTGATGAGTGTGGAAGAAGATTCACGATGATGAGACGTAACGGAGGAACAAATTGTCAAGACTGTGGGAATCAAGCAAAGAAAGACTGTACGCATCTAAGATGTAGAACTTGTTGCAAGAGTCGAGGGTTTCAATGTCAAACGCATGTGAAGAGTACTTGGGTTCCCGCTTCTAAACGCCGTGAACGACAGCAACATCTATCTTTGTTGCAGCAGCATCAACCGTTTCGTCGTCGAGATCATGGAGAGAGCTATAAACGACATGTAGACAATCAAGATGGTGCTGGTGCAGGTGCAGGTGCAGGTTCTCTTCCATGTCTTCAACCAACTTTCCCTACCATAGGTAATAATTGTTATGTAATGTCATTTCATAAGATAAGATATCACTTTAGGATATATAATTATATAGTTTTTAATTAAATCCTTGCTTCAATTGATGTGCATGTAGGTTTTGTATATCTGTTACTGTTTTTTGTGACCCTAGCTATCTTCTTTATCATATTGCATCACTGTTTTTGAGTAAAAATGACGAACTCAAATTATTGATTTAGATAATGCTTCTTTTTATTTTATTTTTTTCTTTAACAATAATTGGAAAAGTAGAGGGCACAGAATGTAGGTAACTTTTCATGAATGAATGTTTTTTTTATTGAATGATTTTGTTGATGATTGTTTAGGGTTTGAGTTGGGACAGTTTCCAGCTGAAGTGAGTTCTGCATCAGTAACGTTTCGGTGTGTGAGAGTGAGTTCATTGGACGGTCCAGATGAGCAGTGTGCGTATCAAACGGCTGTGAACATAGGAGGACATGTTTTCAAAGGAGTTCTCTATGATCAAGGTCCTTCTTCTTCTTCAAGTTGTTACACCAGTACTACTACTGCTGCACCTATTGAAGGTTCTTCCGGTGGAGGTCATCAACCTCATCAACAACTTGATTTCTTAACAACTGCGACCACGGCCACGACGACAACCGCTGGTATCTCGTTTGATCCTTCGCTTTACTCGGCTCCGCTACATGCTTTCATGGCTGGTACACAATTTTTCTACCCCCAACATCCTAATTGATGAGGGCAACTCTACCTGTATACTTGAATCATATATAGTTGGAACCGTCTCTTGTTTACCATTTCTCAATTTTTGTTTCTTAATTAAGACTTAGGGTTAGTGATTCTGGTTGTTGTTAACTTGATCTTATGTATCTAGAAGGAAAAAAATGTTAAGAATTAAAAAAATTATTATGATTTATCAGACTAATGATTCTAGTTATGCATGAAAATGAAGGGGGTAATGATAAGTGTTTGTAGTGATACCAAATGTTAATTCTGATTATCTTGCTTGTTAAGTGCAAGGTTTTAAATACCGGTCGATGTCAGCAGATTAAATATTTTTGCAATTTCGGTCGGTATAGATCTTGCAACACTAATTGTAACTGGTGCAGTATATATGAATTCACTATAATTTGTTCTATAACATAAAAGCAATGAATAACACAATCGATATCGGCCGGTACTGATATTGTTTGTCTCGTAACACGAATTGATATCGGCCGATATTGATATCGTTTGTCTCGTAACGCGGACCGTTTGTAAACCTAGTTAAATGTTTTCCATGCATGTTTAAATTTTATGATGGATGATAATATTTGATAATCCATATAAGTTTTTAAAAATTGTCTGCAGAATGGCCCATTTTGTTTTTTTGTCTTGTCTCCATGCAATGCCAATTGGCAACACCTCCGAAATCATCGCTTCAGTTAAGTTCAGTCTCAAAATTAAAGCAAAAAACGACTAGATAGTTATGGCTAATACTCATTTTCTAGACCTTTTTTCCTTCTCTTTTGATACATATAAATGGAGAACTGCAACTAGCATTTACACCAACTACTTCTCTGAAAACCCAATAAAATTAGGCACTTGAATTGACATCCATGATCTGCGGATGTCACCTCCACATGCTTGAGTTGGGAAAGTTGTTTTCTTTGCTTCATAATGTTTAATGCTTCTAAAAGTATGTGCATGATATATACATAATGCTTCTATAAGTACTTACCACATACTATAGGGCTAATCATAACCTTTCATAGATTACTTGTTTTAGTGCATAAGGAAGAATCAGAACCTCTACCAAAAATTTCCATTGATTTGTGTAATAACTGGCCCATTACATGTGCTATGTGCTATACTATACAATTACAACCTTCATTTGATAGTGACATACCACTCTCTTTCTCTTTCTCTTTCTCTTTCATATCCATGCTTTTGTTTTGTAATAGTAATATCTTGTTTCAATCTTGATGAATGATGATTGTATATTTTATATGAAATGGAGATTGAAGTTGACTTGAGTTTTTATATACTTTGTGGAGGACATATGTAGATAGGGAGTAGAAAAGGAGTTGAATCTATAATTGTAGCTTAAGTCTAGTCACTTCTGTTTGCCACATGCATCGAGAGAATAGAAAGAGAGAAGAAAAGAAATCATAGTTCAATACTTGGGGGATGTTGAAAACAATTGAGTAAAAAATCAGGGTCGTTGGTTCTGATGCTTTCAAGAATAAACTTTTCTTTATATGGCATCATAGTTTGGCCTAACTTTACTTTAAAATATTTTTAATAATGACACTTTTTACACCAATTAGTTCAAAAAATATATTTTCAAATGATTAGATGTAAAAGTATAGTTTTTTTTATAACAAATTTCTCATTTAGCACAATTACATTTTCTTGCTATTCAATATGTTTACTTACTTCCATTTTATTTTATATTTGAGTGATTTCATGTTAACCATTACTCATCATTTTTTAGATAACCAAATTAATTTACTAATGTTAAAATTTTGAGTTGCTATTTAGTTTTTCCTCTTAATACTCAACTTTTAATAGTTATAATATTAATAATAGAAAATTTCATGCCTTTTCTCAAATCACCATAGATATTTTAAAAACTTGCACTTGTGTAGATTTATTAAGGTCAAGAAGGATGCACCGTAACATTTCATTTTTTTTTTATTTCATTCTATTCTAAATATTATTTAAGAGATTTTTTTTATTTTTATATTTAGTATTTTTTCCTTTTCAAAATAAATGTTATATTTGACACTTTCACTCGGATTTAAAAAATGTGATAAATCTATCGTAACATTCCACTTTTTGTACTTTCATTGTATTCTAAGTATTTTTTAAGGGATACCTTTTTGATATTTAGTACTTCTTCCATCTTAAAATAAATGTTATACTTGACACTTTCACTCAGATTAAAAAATATGATAAATGAAAGATAAAGTTTTGGAGTTACTTGATCATTGGCTAGAGTTAACGGTGTTTCGCTTAGCATCTTGTGTAGAGTGTATGTAGTTAAGTTCTATTAGAGTTAGGGGTTAAAACTAATTGTAACTTTTAGCTTGTGTAGTGAGTTTGTGTAGTGACAACTTATCATTCATTGTATAAATACTTGCTCTTGTATAATAGTGAGTTTGTGTAGTGACAACTTATCATTCATTGTATAAATACTTGCTCTTGTATAATACTAATGAAGTCAATAAAACTCATTTCTTCTCTCTCTCTCTCTCTCTCTCTCTCTCTCTCTCTCTCTCTCTCTCTCTCTCTCTCTCTCTCTCTCTCTCTCTCTCTCTCTCTCTCTCTCTCTCTCCTGCTGAATTTCCATTCATAATGATGAACCTCAATGCTCATTTTCTTCATCTTTAACGTGGTATCATTCGCAGGAAACGATCTTTTCCGCTTCAATTATCTCTGAATCTTCTCTTCATCTTTTTCATCTGTGTGTATCGTGTTGTTTCTCTTAGTTTTGGTGCTTCAAAGTTCATCAATGGAATCTTCAAAAAATTAAAAATCAGGGATTAAAGATCAAGCTCAATCTCAAGAAATCATTACCGGTTTTGCATATGTGAAATCCAATAATTTGTTTGGACCAACACTCTCAATCAAGCTGCAAGAGAACAACTATTTGCTTTAGAATCAGCAAGTGGAAGGAGTGATCTTGACGCAGTAGATGCATAAAGTTGTTGCCAATCCTCAAATTCCCAAAAAAAATACAAATCGACTTAGGATTGCATCACATGTACATTCTCCGATGAGTATAAGGATTTGATCATTCAAAGTCAAGTTGTGTTCATCTGACTTTAATCTATTATATTTGAATCTGTCTTACCTAGGATGTTAGCATGTAAACACAACTTTGAAGTTTGGGACAAAATCCATTAATATTTCAATGCCTAAATGAAGGTTAGGGTTCGTCAGCTGAGAGTTGAACTCAAATCCATAAAGAAGGGTAACGGTTCCATAACAATTTTTTTTCTTAGAATCAAAGCCATAACAAATTCTCTGTTGGCTGTTGGAGATACTATTACTGAACAAAATCAAATTGATGCAATCTTGGATGGACTCCCTAGGGAATACAACCCATTTGTGATGAAAATGTATGGCAATCCTGTGTCACCAACACTCTGTGATGTTGAAGCGCTTCTTTATGTTCAAGAAGCACAATTGGATAAGTTTCGTGAAGAACTTGCTACTACAACCATTGTTGCTAACATTGCTTACACAAATCATGAAGCAAATAGCTCTAAAGGAGTATTTTTAAGTAATAATGGAAGGGGTAACAAATACAATTAGGGTTGTGGTAAAGGTAGAGCTAGGCCTCCAATTGGTAATCGACTTACATGTCAACTTTGTGAAAAATTTGGCCACTCTGTCACAACATGTTGGCATCGCTCTGATGAGAACTTTATGTCTCAAAAAACCAACACTACTCATTCTAATCATGTTGGTAGCTCAAATATTAGTCAAGAAAAACCTCAAGATAGTTCACAAAATTCTCAGGTTTTGGCTATGATGGCTTCCACTACTCGACCTCTTGCTACTACTCAAGAGTATTCTCTACCTGCAGTGCTAGAGTCTCAAGCATGGTCCGTCAACTCAGGTGTTTCCCACCACTTAAACACCTTATTATTTTCACTTGCAAAACATTAAGTCATATGTAGGGTCCAATAAAGTGTATGTAGGGAATGACCAATCTCTTAATATAAAATTTGTAGGTTCCACTCAATTTCACTCCAAACTTGTTCCTAACCATAAGTTAATACTTGTTAATGTCCTACATATGCTAGAAGCAGTCTCTAGTTGCTCGGTCCAGTACAGAAGTAGAATATCGGGCTTTAACTCACACAACACCAGGGTCACTTTGGTTGGAATCACTCCTTTTTAAACTAAATGTTGCCTACCATACTCCAATACTTATATATGATAATTTAAGTGTTGCGTTGTTATCTCACAATTCGATATTTCATGCTCACACCAAACATATTGAGTTGGATATCCACTTTGTTAGAGAAAGAATAATGACAAAAAGAATGCTTATCTAACATGTTCCCGCTACAACTCAAATAACTGACACTTTAAACAAACCACTCGGTACAACTGCGTTTCAAGACTTGCGTCACAAACTCAAGGTGATATGTCCAGAAAATCACCCTTAAGTTTGAGGAGGGAGGATGTATTGGAGATACTTGATCATCGGCTAGAGTTAACGGTGTTAAACACCTTAGCATCTTCTATAGAGTGTATGCAGTTAAGTTTTATTACAACCAAGGGTTAAAACTAATTGTAACTGTTAGCTTGTGTAGCGTCGGCTTATCACTCATTGTATAAATACTTGTTCTTCTGTAATACCAATGAAATCAATGAAACTCATTTATGTACACTCTCTCTTTAATTTAAACTCTCTCTGCTGTTGAATTTTCATTCACAACGATCAATCTTGATTGTTCATCTTCTTCGTATAATGATTTGATTGAATTATCTTTATTGACTATTGATGCATTCTAATTATCATTAATGTAAAGTGAGAGAAATAGTAAATTAAGAATATTAATTAGAGAATACAATTGAAATATCAAAATTAAAATTACATTAAAAATTAAAAACAACACTTATTTTAAATAAATAATTTTTCTAACTGTGACATTTATTTTGGGACAGATGGAGTATTAATTTTTTTAAATGACTTTTTTATAAATAAAAAAAATATATTAAAAAGAGTATAAACTGCATCAACGGTAGAAATGAAGTCAAGGCTCAAAATTAATTTGAAATCGTTTATCATCTATCTTTATAGAGGGGTTGTTGTACGGATTCCACAAAATCGTGTGCTCAACACATAAAAAACAAACACCAAGCTAACAATAGGAGAAGTCCATACCGCCTACATTCTACTTATCTAGAATTAATATTCTCCGATAACACTAATCTCAACCATAATAATACCACACTAATGAGCCTAAATATGAGTAAAAAGTGCAGCTACATAATTGAATTCTAAATGTTTGAAGGTAATCTCAACAGCAAAACACAAGGAAATGAAATGTCAAGATGAACCGAAATAAAACAGAACATGGCATCTATGCATTGCCAAAACGTGGATCTGGACTCCAATGACTATATTGCCAACACTTAAACATTATTCTCATAGTGGTCTTAGTGTATACTACTTTTCGATCTGAAATTACTATCAATGTTAAATATGGAGTCGAACACTTTATAACTAATCAAACGTTGTTCGTAATAACTCATGTTGAGGGACATGAATGACTTAGATGTAATTTATCCCTCATATACGAGAGAAATATCTATGGACCGCTTGATCGAGTATGACAGTAAAATACATGACCATGTTTAAATAAATTAATATGATTGACCTTATTTGTAGTTATCAAGTATACTCAGTGATCAAGCAATATAATATTGGATTATACAAGGGTGACACAATTTATGCATTGTGTTTAATATGGATATAAGGGCAAAAGAGTAACTATACGCATAATCATTCTCATATAAAGGTTATGTCATATCATACGACATTCTCCTCGCTAGCACTCATAGAGTACTGATAGTGATATAAAAGATTAAATTAAATAAAATTTAATTTAATTATGTGTTAATAATATTTAAATTATTTAGTATATATATATATATATATATATATATATATATATATATATATATATATATATATATATATATATATATATATATATATAATTTATTTGATTAAATATGCTTTAAATTAAATCAATAAGAATTAACAGTTAATTAAATAAAATATAATTTAACTTAGTTAATATTTTATTTTATTTAAGGAGTTTAATAAAATATAAATAATGTTTTGTTTTATTTAATTAAAATTGCTTAATTGAATAAGATTGTGCTTTTTTTTTGGAAAAGTTTAAAATAAGAGTATTAGAGTTTTAGTAGCTCTTTATAAATTGAGAAGTTTTTTCCCTAACAATTCTAATGGCCGTCATTCTCATAAAAAGACTAATGTCGCGTTCCACTTTATACTTGGGTGGATTTCATAGAGACGATGACATTTTTCCTAAATTGATCACAAGTAGTAAAATAATTTGTCTTCCTAAAAATTGTTTTATTCTAACAGAGCAATATAAATGTGTTTTGAAAGGTAAAATTAGAGATACGCAATGGGCTTTAGTTAGTAGAAAAAGTAAACAAAGATAAGAAAAAAAATTTAATTAACAAACGATCACGTTATAATCGAATCCCCTAATTATCACTGTTGATTATTACATTTATATACTATCGATTAATCTTGCATGTCTAAGATGAAAATACACGTTCATTTTGTTGGAAATTCACCTCACACCCTATGAAGAATTCCCTTCAATCTTGATCTCAAGATTGATGAACAAACCCACAATATGATAATGATGGTAATAACAAGTAATTATCAAGAACAACAAAAGAGAAGAAGAATAACAAACAAGAAAGAGAAGAATGAGAGAAGAAATATTTAGAGAAAATTGTTACCCACAACTGTGGGATTTCTTATTGCTTATAGAACTTTCACTTGCTAAACACTGCAACTGTGAAATCTGTTCTATGTTGTGATGTAGAATACAAAGCAAGACACCTTATTTATAGTTTTAGGTTTACACTAGCCCAAAACATAAAAGGCCCAAAATATTCTAAATCAAATCTAATCATATGATATCAAATCTAATCATATGATATCTAATCATATCATATCAAATTAATCATATGATATCAAATCACAATGAATTATATTTAACACACCACCTAATTCATTGTGTCTAAACTGTCTACATTCATCATGGCTCTTAGTCTTCTGAAGGCTTCGACCTGCACTCCTTTCGTCATGATGTCTGCAATCTGATTCTCAGTTCTGCAGTGTTCCAACTTCATCTTCCCTTCTGCTACCTGCTCTCGAAGATAATGGAACCTCATTTCGATGTGCTTGCTTCGACCATGAGCTATTGGATTCTTCGCCAAGTTGATAGCTGACATGTTGTCTATCTTCATGGTAATTGCTCCATGATTCTTCCCTGTGATTTCTTCGACCAAGTTCACCATCCAAGTTGCTTGAGATGCACAAAGAGAAACATTTATATATTCTGCTTCGCATGATGACAACGCCACTACTGGTTCCTTTCTCGAATTCCAAGCAACGGGTGCACCACCTAACATAAACACATACCCAGTTGTGGATTTTCGATCCTCAGCATCACTACACCAACTAGAGTCTGTGTATCCCACGAACTTGCATTCTTTTCCTTCATCAGCTGCTGGAAATAAAATGCCATAGTCGAGAGTTCCTTTTAGATACCTTACTGCTGGAAATAAAATGCCATAGTCGAGAGTTCCTTTTAGATACCTTAGTATCCTCTTCGCCGCTGCTAGGTGTGATACCTTTGACTTCTGAATGAATCTACTTACCATACCAACACTGTATGCTAAGTCAGGTCTTGTGTGACAAAGGTATCTAAGTGACCCAATAAGTCTTCTGTATTGGGTTGGGTCGACATCATCTTCATATGAATCCTTCAACAGTTGTAATCTGGGCTCAACTGCATTAACTGGTTTGATGGACTCCAACTCTTCAATCATTGCTTTCATCCACTTCGAATCTTTCAATGGCTCAGCTGCATTGACTGGTTCGACATCTGCGTAAAAAGCATAATGTACCAACTCACCTTCCCCATCGACTACATCATCTGATGTAATTACACATTCTTGCAACCTTGCAGGCATGTGTCTTGTTCGTCGAGGTCTGCTTGAACCTGCTTCATCTGCAACTGGTTCCTGTCGAACTTCTATTTCGACCTCAGTGGCTGGTTCTTCACAAGTGATTCTCACTGAATCCTTCTTGGCATTCTCAGTCCAATCACATTCTTTAAGCTCATCTATGATCACGTCTCTGCTGATCACTACCTGCTTATTCACTGGATCTAATAGCTTGTAACCTCCTGTCGAATGATATCCTATTAAGATCATCTGATTCGACTTATCATCAAGCTTCCTTCTCAACTAATCTGGAACATGTCTATGTGCTATAGATCCAAACACCTTCAAGTGACTGAGACTAGGCTTGACACCAGACCAACATTCTTCTGGTGTGATTCCTTCAAGCTTCTTCGTCGGACATCTGTTCAATATATATGTTGCTGCCGAAACTGCTTCTCCCCATAATTCTTTAGGTAGATGCTTTCCATTCAACATACTTCTCACCATATTCATGATGGTTCTGTTCTTGCGTTCTGCAATCCCATTTTGCTGTGGAGTGTAAGGTGGCACCACCTCATGCACAATCCCTTCTTTTACACATAGTGTATCAAACTCTTTCGACACATACTCTCCACCACCATCAGTCCTCAGAATTTTCAGCTTTCGACCACTCTGTTTTTCGACCATGGACTTGAATCTGGAAAATACCTCAAACACATCACTTTTCTTCTTGATGAGGTAAGTCCACAACTTTCGACTGTAATCATCTATAAACGTGACAAAGTATCTATTGCCACCAATCGAATCCACCTGGATTGGACCACATACATCAGAGTATATGACTTCAAGTATTGCCTTCGACTTCCTTCCTGCATCCTTGATGAAGCTATTCTTGTGTTGTTTCGACTGAACACACTCTTCACAGACTTCACTTGGAATGTCGATTTCTGGTAATCCTGAAACCATATTTCTTCTCTTCAGTTCTCTGATGTCATTAAAGTTGAGATGACCTAGTCGAAAATGCCATAACCACTCATTTCTGCTGGCTGCAGTTGCTAGACATCTGTGCTCCATCACATTGAGTCCAATCTTGAAGGTCCTATTCTGAGACATTGGAGCCTTCAAGATTAATCTACCACCTGCGTCGAGAACTCTCATCATCTTGTCTTCGACAACTACCTTGTAGTTCTTTTCGACAAGCTGCCCTATACTGAGCAAATTACTCTTCATGCCTGGTATGTACAACACATTGGAAATTGTTGATCTTTTGCCATCTTTCCTCATAATTAGAACATCACCAACACCTTCAGCTGCTAGAGTGTTGTCATTTGCAAACTTCACCGTATTCTTCGACGAGGGCTTCATGTTGATAAACCAATCTTTCCTTCCAGTCATGTGTGATGAGCATCCTGAGTCCAAGTACCACTGATCTTGGAATCTTTCTTCATCGTTTGTTGTGACCATTAGCAACGTTTCTTCTTCTTCATGTTTCGCCAACTTTGCATCAGTCTCTTGATTTCTCTTCTTTTCTGGACAATCACTAACATAATGACCATACTTCTGGCAATTGAAACATTGAATGTGCCTTTTGTCTGTCTTTCGACCACCACCTCTTCCTTTACCTGCAGCACCACCTCTTTGGTTGCCTTGGTTCCAAGGTTTCTTTTGATTCGACTGGTTTCCTCCTTTGTTGCCATTCCAGCTACCTTTTCCTTTTCTCTCCTTTTCCGTCTGTGCCTGCAAAGCCATATCTTTCGACTTTCCTGCAGCTCTCTCAGCCATCCTCTGTTCATGAGACTCAAGAGTCCCTTGAAGCTCTTCCTTCGTCAACACTGACAGATCTTTCGACTCTTCTATGGCAACTACCACGTGGTCGAATTTTGGAGCCAACGATCTCAAAATCTTTGAGACAACTGCTTTCGTCGTCAGCGTTTCTCCACATACTTTGATTTGATTCACCAACCTTGTAACTCTGGTGAAGAAATCTGTAATGCTTTCGTTGTCTTCCATCTGAAGCAACTCATAGGTTCTCTTGTGAGTTTGTAACCTCACCTCTTTTACCTTCTCTGCGCCTCCAAACGACTTTTCAAGAATCTCCCATGCTTCTTTTACTGAATCAACATCACTAACCTTTTCAAAGTTATCAGGATCAACACACTGATGAATTATAAAGAGTGCTTTATAATCCTTCTTCTTCAATTCTTTGTGCGCAGCCTTTTCCGCCTCCGTTGCATTCTCCACAAGCAGTGTCACTCCGTCCTTCACAAGATCCCAAAGATCTTGATAACAGAAAATCACTTTAACCTGCTTGCACTAATTCTCATAATTGTCTTTCTTGAGAATTGGCAGGGTCGCCGGAAAGTTGCCGTTCGAATAGTTCATCGCCATCACTATCTTCCTTCCTTGAATCTATCAACCGGAGCTCTGATACCAGATGTTGGAAATTCACCTCACACCCTATGAAGAATTCCCTTCAATCTTGATCTCAAGATTGATGAACAAACCCACAATATGATAATGATGGTAATAACAAGTAATTATCAAGAACAACAAAAGAGAAGAAGAATAACAAACAAGAAAGAGAAGAATGAGAGAAGAAATATTTAGAGAAAATTGTTACCCACAACTGTGGGATTTCTTATTGCTTATAGAACTTTCACTTGCTAAACACTGCAACTGTGAAATCTGTTCTATGTTGTGATGTAGAATACAAAGCAAGGCACCCTATTTATAGTTTTAGGTTTACACTAGCCCAAAACATAAAAGGCCCAAAATATTCTAAATCAAATCTAATCATATGATATCAAATCTAATCATATCAAATTAATCATATGATATCAAATCACAATGAATTATTTTTAACACATTTTACCCAATTCATTAAAATATTAAAGTGTCAAGAATACAGAAAAACTATAAAAGAGTGAAATAATTGAAACTTAAAAAAATTCTAAATAAAAATAAAAATAAAAAGTAACTATGGTTCATAGATTTCACGCATGCGATGCATCTTGTTAGAAAGATCCTAAAGTTTCATATTGATTGAAAATAGAGTATTGAAATAATTTATATAGAGTGACACTCTTCACTTTAACAACCAATTTTATGAAGTTGTATTAAGCTAAACTCAATACATTTTATCGTAGCACAATACAAGTCTCACACCT